>PVJN01033063.1:0-23678 GCA_004026805.1 Lasiurus borealis | reverse complement strand
TTACCCTTTTCTTGATAGACTTGGAAATGTCTCCTGTTTTTGTTTCTCTTTTTCAAAACTCGACCCTTTGCTGCCAGTCTAAATTTAGATACTAACCAGCCAGTATTCTATCTCTAGTGCTCAAACAGGACAGGAATCATATAAGTTTCACTGGAATCCGAAAAAGGAAGTAATAGGATGATGTCAGCCAGAGATTAACGTGAACCCTATAAGGCTAGCTGATGTGATGATTATTAAACCACAGAAGGAAGTGAGAGGAGTGGTAAATGGAGGAGTCCCATTCAAAAAATTGAGGCATCACTACCTGCCATCCCCTGGTTTAGTCTTTCTTCTTTTCTCTTGCATAAATCAGATTTTTTAGGGAAAAAAGACATTGACACTACCTTATAGGAATTATTATATCCTGTGATTTTGTTTTATGAGATCCAGATGTATTAACAACGCCTTTTTAGATGTTATTAGGGCCCCACATTTAAGCAGGCTTAGGGATTTTTTTAAATTAATTTATTTTTTTATTTCAGAGAGGAAGGAAGAGGAGAGAAACATCAATAATGAGAGAGAATCACTGATTGGCTGCCTCCTGCATACCCCCTACTGGGGATCAAGCCCACAACCCAGGCATTTATGTTGACTAGGAATCAAACCATAGACTCTTGGTTCATAGGTTAATGCTCAATCATTGAGCCACTGTGGCTGGGTTTGGGATACGTTTTAAAACATAGTTAAATTACCATGACAGTCCTATGTATTAGTAATCCTGCTAGTTTCAAATGAAATGCTAACATACTCACAAAGTCTGTGTATACCATCTGCCAGCCAAATCTAAAATACTGTTCTTCAATCTAGTGATTCTCAAAAGATGCAAAGCTGCCGAAACCGGTTTGGCTCAATGGATGGAGTGTCATCCTGCGGACTTAAAGATCCAAGTTTGATTTTGGTCAAGGTCACTTACCTTGGTTGTGGGCACATCCCCAGTGGGGGGTGTGCAAGAGGCAGCTGATCGATGTTTCTAACTATCTCTCTCCCTTCCTCTCTGTAAAAAATCAATAAAGTACATTTTTTAAATGAAATAAAATTCAAGAATCATTCTCACCTTCCCCTACTTTAAAAAAAAAAAGATTCAAAGCTAATGGATAATTAACATTTTATGTATCATATCATGAATTTTGTGGTATCCTCCTATTCCCATTCCCACCACTCCTCTTTTTTTTCACTATGGTTGGTGAAATTCTGCAACACCATGCTTTTGCCAAGAACATACAGTTCTTAAACCAGCAAGCTTCCTCTTTGTCAAGTCAGCCCCAAATTTCACACAGTGCATCTGCAGTTCATCTTTCCTTTAGTGCATATGCAGTCCATCTGTGATTTGGTGTCCAACTGCCCTGTTTCTATCTGTCAGTGGTATTACCCAATTCTCAAGACATGTCAGCCATCCTTGCTACTATCCTATGGATTTTACTGAATAAGTTGCAATTGGACTACGAGTTCTGTGCTGTTAAACCTCCTGGTGAGGTCATCATGAGCATGGTGTTTAGCTATCAGTAGCTAAGCATTTCATTCTTGGGGAAAATGCTGCTTGAATGAATGCATGGATGAAAACATTTTGAAGTCACCCATTTGGAAACATCAAACCTCTCATTTGATAAAATCATATTTACATCATGTCCATCCCATAATTATCTATCTGGAACATCATCATTATTGCAGTATTTTATTAATTTTTTCACTATATTTTAAAAAAATATGTATTGAATACCTACTTCGTGTCAAGCATTATTCTAGGTGCTGAATATTATTCTAATGGTAAAACCATCAGTGCTTTGGGAACTAATCAACCCTTAACTTTGATCACCACTTGAAGCATATTTGTATTAATCATAGATGAACAGAACCAAAAAAGGAAGGGAAAACTAGAATAGCACATGATACTTCCTAAGTTCCCCAAGTTAAAAAGTATTTTTCCCAAATTAAAATAGTGAAGTGTGTGGTTTAGGGGAGACAACAGTTTTGTTTTTTGTTTTGTTGTGATGTCTTCTATATACTAAGAACACTACATACATAAAGTTTTTCATTTAATTTTTTAATCTGGCTTGTGTGGTTAAGTGGTTGAGGGTCAACTTTGAACCAAGAGACCATGGTTTGATTCCCAATCAAGGCATATACCCAGGTTGCTGGACACATCCCAGTGTGGGGCATGCAGGAGGGAGCCCATCAATGATTCTTTCTCATCATTGATGTTTCTATCTCCCTCTCCCTCTCCCTTCCTCTCTAAAATCAATAAGAACAAATAACAACATATTTAATTTTCTCATTACTATAATTCTGAAAGTATTATGCCTGTTTAATATGAGAAAAAAGTAAGTTTTAGAAGTCAAATCTTCTAAATCCTAAAATCCCACATATATTAAAGTGGCAGAAGCAATATTTAAAAACTCATTGTCTTTTGTTACCTTACCTAGACACTTTAGACAAAACTTGTACAACTGCCAGTACAGGTTAAATTTATTCAACAAATATTTCTTGTCTGCATAGTCTATGCTAGGCATTGCTAGATACTAAAATATATTTTAATTGGCAACAGATGAAAAGATAATATGCTGATACCTGAAGCAACTTGGTAATGTCTATGATTTAAAAGTAAGAAAGTGAGAAAGAAAAAGAATCTGAAAGGATTGACCAAAATTTTTATTCCGTATTACTTCACTCAAGCACTTTCCCAAATCCAGCAAGCCTATAGTTCCCAATTCCCACTCTTCTTAGACATTAGGATTATCTAAATTATAATCTTTTGACATTCTGTTAGCTAAGCGAATATGAAAACCTGACAAACCTTTCCTCCCTCACCTTTCTATATTTATACTTCCTGATGCTGCCACATCAGTTAAAGATCATAATCTTATATAACCTTACCAAAAGTAAGGACATTTCCTTGAATGTAGCCGAGTTCTCTTGCTAGAACCTCAAAGTAAATTTTCTACTTCCAGTTGTTGGATAGTTATTTAGACTCTCAGCTTCCATAATCTTACCTAATAATAGATAAACATGTAAATTGATGGTACTTCCACTACGCCCACAGCCAATCAGAGTAAGTATGCAAATTAGAAGGCCAAAGACGGTGGTGGCCGCCCAGCTGCTCCAGGTGCTGAGTGGCTAGGTGGGGCAGGACACCTGGTATGAGAAGGTGGTGGAGGGAGAATGAAGGGATCTACAGGAGTGGAGTGCCACAGCGAACACAAGACTGCAGACTCTGCAAAGACAAAGGAGGCAGACTCTGGCCAGAGCGAAGGCCTTGGTCCAGGGTGCCAGAGGAAAACCAGGTGCTGGAAGCCAAGGGAAAGAAGGCCTATTGCATGAATCTCTTCATGCAACGGGCCTCTAGTGGTAACAATAATCTGTAACTGTGTTGATTACTTACCTTGTGCAGATGATGTGCTTAAGCAGATCACCTGCATTATCCCAGTTAAACCCTCAAACTACTTCATGATCTTAAGTGGCAGAGATAGCTTTGTGTTCACCAAACTGTTTCCTTTTCTCCTGAGCACTAAACTGCATTTCCCAGCAACCTTTGTAATTATTTGGGGTCATATGACTGATTTCTCCAACAGAATTCGAACAGAAATTATAAAAGCCATTTAAAGTTGGGCCCAAAGGACTTCTAAAAACACCTACACGTAAACACACACACACAAACAAGCAAACAAAAAACACCAACACATGCTCCACATTCTCTTTTCCCCCCCTATTTACCCCGTGAATGAAGACTTAAAAGAATTTAGAGGAGTTCAAAACCACAAAATGGAAGAGCCCTGATTAATCCAAATTAATCCTTGGAGGAGTGCTACCCAGGAGAACTGTAGGACCAGGAAAACCTGTGTTGGATTTGACTTGTTTTATTAAATTGTGCCTCCGAAATTACACACTTCTTTTTGCTCCATTTTACTAATGAAGAAACTGAGGATCAGGGAAAGTTTAGTGACTTGCTTAAATTTGCTCAGCTATTAGGGGAGCTAGAATTAGATCTCAGATCTCTCTGACTTTAGAGCCTGGACTCTCACTGCTTGAGTGTTTCATGACGCTACATTGTCATAAACTTCCATATGGCCTTTAATACACACTGCTTCATGTAGCATGCTGAAAAGACAATCATCAGGGAAACCTCCAACATATATGAGGGTCTCTTACTATCCTTAAATCTCACATATATGAGGCTCTCTTACTATCCTTAACTCACCCTTGCCACACTCTCTCCTTTCTTTTTGGTATATTAATTTTGCAACTTCAATAACTTCTGATTTTATATTTTCAATATGTATTTGGACCTTTAATATTTGTTTAGAGATTATGTGTAGGTAAGTTGTAAATATAATTCTTACCTTGAAAGGGAAGATTAACCAATTCTTGACCATGAATCATCATAAAAAAAACTGTAATTATGAAGCAGAATAAAAGTAGCATATCTGAGCCATTAAGATATCCGGGACCATTTTTATTATTATTATTATTTTTTACAGAGAGGAAGGGAGAGTGTTAGAGAGCTAGAAACATCGATGAGAGAGAAACATCGATCAACTGCCTCCTGTACACCCCCTATTGGGGATGTGTCTGCAACCAAGGTACATGTCCTTGACTGGAATGGAACCTGGGACCCTTCAGACTACAGGCCAACACTCTATCCACTGAGCTAAACCAGTCAAGGCTGGTGGGGCCCAATCTTTTCTGTAACCTGTAGAGGCTAAACCAATCAAATCAAGTATTAGAACATGCAACATTGAACTAAAATGAGATCAGAATTTTAATGTCAATGTTAAAATTAGGATATTGAATTTTGACCAGTCAGTATCAATAATTCTTTGCAGCAATGGGAGAAGTACCAGATCTGGAGCCATTTACACTTAGATTCAAAATTCTATGCAAGTTATTCAGATTTCTCATATGTAAAATGGATGAGCCCAGCCAGTGTGGTCACTGGTTCTATTCCCTGGTCAGGGCACATGTCTAGGTTGCAGGCTCAATCCTCAGTGAGGGGCATGCAGGAGGCAGAGGATCCATGATGTTTCTCTCATTGATGTTTTTATCTCTCCCTCTCCTTTCCTCTTTCTCTCAAAAAGAAATAAAAGAAAACATATCTTACAAATTCATTGTCAGCATTAAAATAATGTACATGAAAAACTAGTACAATGTTTAACACACAGTTGTCAATAAATAACTCAACAAACATTTACTCAGAATTTACTAATGTAGTTACTATGGACAAAGCACTCTGATAATCAAATTCTCAGATACAAAGATTAATTAGACAAAATATTAACAATATATTAAGTAATATGACCAAGATATGCATAGAGTTCTTTAAGAACAGAGAAAAAGGACCTAATTCTTCCTGGAGGAATGAAGGTTTCTCAGGGACAGTGACACATAAGCTGAGTCTTGAAGGATGATTAGGAATTGTGAAGGGATCAGGGAGAAGTTATTCCAGGTAGAATGATTTATGCAAAAGAAATCATTTGAGAACTCAGTTTTATATGGCTTACACAGTGTGTGAGAGAGAGATTTTCATTTATTCATTCAATCAGTAAGTAGTTATTGAGTACCTGTGTGTGCTAAAGAGTGTTTTAGGTCTTGAAAACCTAACAGTGAATAAAATAGAAAGTTTTCTGCCTTCTTGAATGGTGCATCTACTCAAGAAGGGCATATAACAAATAAAAATAAATAAATATGAAACAAATACAGGTAGTGATGAGTGCAGTGAAGAAAAATTAAGCAGGGTAAAAGAATCAAGAATGACAGGGGAACAGGACTTTAAAGTAGAAGACAAGAGAAAGCCTTTCTAAGGAAGTGACTGAAGTGTGACCTGAGTAGATTGTGGGGATCAGCAATGCAAATATGGGAAGATCATTTTGCATGATGGAAACAATAGGTAGAATGGCTCTCAGGCAAGAACTATGTTAACTTGTTTGAAGAACACCAAGACGAATGTAGCAAGAGAAATGAGTGAAGAAGAGAAAGAGCCCTTGGAGATGACCTCAGATATGACTTTAAAGCACGTTGGGAAGTCTAGATAATATCCAGAGTTGGATGCCCCATGCGAATAGACAGCAAGTGGTATATCCTAGGAACAAGCTGGTGATTGCAGGAAATAGGCTGTTTTCATCAAGACTCCACAAATTGCCATATTCTTCTTTGTATGTGTATCCCCTTTGTTTTGCTTCTTTCTCTTCTTGGCTATTTTCTTCCCCTTGTCTGGATTAAAGTACTGTACTAGGTTTTTAGATATCCTTGTCTTTTACTCATAGTATTTCCAAGATCTGTGTCAGTTACCACAATCCGTGGATCAGTGTTTCTCTCTGGCATCAATATATCTCTCCCTCTCCCTTCCTCTCTCTTTAAAATCAGTGAAGACATACTTGGGTGAGGAAAAAACAAAAAAACCATGAGTGTGTGTGTGTGTGTGTGTGTGTGAGTGTGTGTGTGTGTACATATATATATGGTTTGTGTGTGTGTATATATATATATATGTATATGTATATATATTCTTACCTGATAACATGCTTTTTATTGATTTGAGAAAAAGATGGCAGAGAGGGAGAAAGGGATGGGGAGAGAGAGAGAGAGAGATGGATCAGTTGCCTCCCACATGTACCCCGACTGGAACTGAACCTGAAACCTGGGTATGTGCCCTGACTGAGAATCGACCTTTGACCTTTTAGTGTACAGGATGACACTCCAACATAGCCACACCAATCAGGGCATTAAATTTTATATTTTAATTGCAGTTTTAGGTTCACAGCAAAAATGAGTGGAAAGTACACAGTCCTCATATTCCCTGTCCCCACATGTGCACAGCCTTCCCCACTATTAGCATCCACGGTGCTACATTTATTACAATTAATGGATCTACATTGACACATTGTCACCCAAGACCATAGTTTTTACATTATGGTTCACTTTAGGTGTTGCACATTCTGTGGGTTTAAACAAACATAATGACGTATGTCTACCATTGTTTTATCATACAGAATAGTTTCACTGCCCTAAAAATCCTCTGTGCTCTGCCTATTTATCCATCCCTTCCTCTCAACCCTAACAGCCTTTGATTTTTTTACCATGTCCATAGTTTACCTTTACCAGAATGTCATATAGTTGGAATTATACAGTATGTAGCCTATTCACTTAGTAATATGCATTTATTTCCTCCATAACTTTTCAAGGCTTGATAGCTCGTTTCATTTTAGCACTGAAAATATCCCATTGTATGGATGAACCACAATGTATTTATCCATTCACCTACTAAAGGACATCTTGGTTGCTTCCAAGTTGTGGCAATTATGAATAAAGCTTCTATGAACATCTTTGTGCAGGTTTTTTTAATTAAATTTATTGGGGTAATGATTAATATGATCATACAGATTTCAGGTTTCTATGTTACAAAATCTGCATATTGTACTATGTGTCCACCACCCAAAGTCAAATCTTCTCCCATCACTATATATTAGGATCCCCTTTACCTCTCCACGCCCTTCCCTCTGGTAATCACCACACTGCTGTTTGTCTCCAAAAGTTTTAATCTTTTATCTCACATATGAGTGATATAATATGGTTCTTTACTTTTTCCAACTGACTTATTTTATTTAACATAATATTCTCAAGATGCATTCATGTTCTTGCAAATGACAGTATTTCATCCTTTCTTGTGGCTGAGTAGTACTCCATTGTGTATATGTACCACATCTTTATCCCGTCATCTATCACAGGACACTTTGGTTGTTTCCATATCTTGGCTACCATGAATAATGCTGCAGTGAACATAGGGGTATACATATCTTTGCAAATATGTGTAAGTTCAGGTTTTAATATGGACTTTAAATTTTCAATTCATTTGGGTAATACAAAGGAGCAAAACTGCTGAACTGTGTAATAAAGAGTATGTTTAGTTTTGTAAGAAAATGCCAAATTGTCTTCCAAAGTGGCTATATTATTTTATATTCCCATCAGCAATGAATGAGAGTTTCTGTTATTCCACATCCTCACCAGCATTTGGTATTTTCAATGTTCTGGATTCCCTAATGCCATATGATGTTGAACATATTTTCATATACACTTTCCATCTGTATATCTTGTTGGATGAGGTTTTTTGCCCATTTTATTTTTTATTTATTTTTTTAAACTGTGATTTATTTCACCAATTTTTAAAAAAATATATTTTATTGATTTTTTACAGAGAGGAAGAGAAAGAGATAGAGAGTCAGAAACATCGATGAGAAAGACATCTATCAGCCGCTTCCTGCACAACCCCGAATGAGGATGTGCCTGAAACCAAGGTATGTGCCCTCGACCTGAATTGAACCCAGGACCTTCCAGTCTGCAGGCCAGCGCTCTATCCACTGAGCCAAACCAGTTTTGCCCATTTTTAATTGGACTATTTATTTTCTTATTATTAAATTTTAAGAGTTCCTTGTATACTTTGGGTAAGTCCTTTATCAGATATATCTTTTGCAAATATTTTTCCTAGTTTTTGGTTTCTCTTTTCTTTCTCTTTCCCTTTTTTTATTTTATTTTTTTTATTTTAATAAATCTTTATTGTTCAGATTATTACAATTGTTCCTCTTTTTCTCCCTTATATCTCCCCTCCACCCTGCTCCCACCCTAACCTCTACCCCTCCCCCTCCCCCATTGTCCTCATCCATAGGTGTATGATTTTTGTTCAGTCTCTCCCTGCACCCCCTCTCACCTCTTCCCCCTGAGAATTATCAGTCCACTCCCTTTCTATGCCCCTAATTCTATTATATTCACCAGTTTATTCTGTTTATCAGATTTTCAATTCACTTGATATTTAGATTCACTTGTTGATAGCTATGGATTTCTTGTTCAGAATTTTTACCTTTACCATTTTCTTCTTCTTCTTCTTCTTCTTCTTCTTCTTGAAGAGTACCTTTCAGCATTTCATATAATACTGGTTTGGTGTTGATGAACTCCTTTAGTTTTTTCTTATCTGTGAAGCTCTTTATCTGCCCTTCAATTCTGAATGATAGCTTCGCTGGGTACAGTAATCTTGGTTGTAGATTCTTGCTATTCATCACTTTGAATCTTTCTTGCCACTCCCCTCTGGCCTGCATAGTTTCTGTTGAGAAATCAGCTGACAATCATATGGGTGCTCCCTTGTAGGTAATTAACTGTTTTTTTTTCTTGCTGCTTTTAATATTCTCTTTGTCTTTTGCTCTTGGTATTTTAATTATGATGTGTCTTGGTGTGGTTCTCTTTGGATTCCTTTTGTTTGGGGTTCTGTGTGCTTCTTGGACTTGTAAGTCCATTTCTTTCACCAGGTGGGGGAAAGTTTTCACTCATTATTTCTTCAAATCGGTTTTTAGTATATTGCTCTCTCTCTGCTTCTGGTGCCCCCATAATTCTGATGGTGGTACGCTTGAAGTTGTCCCAGAGGCTTCTTACACTATCTTCACATTTTTTTATTCTTTTTTCTTTTCCAGTGGAATATTTTTTGCTTCTTTGTATTTCAAATCTTTGACTTGATTCTTGCAACCCTCTAGTCTGCTGTTAGGTTTCTGTATAATATTTTTTATTTCAGTCAGTGTATGTTTAATTTCTAGGTGGTCCTTTTTCATCTTCTCTTGGGTCTCACTAAATTTTTCCATTTTTTCTAGGAAATTCTTAAAAAACCTTATAACCGTGGTTTTGAGCTCTATATTCGATCATTTGTTTTTCTCCATTTCTTTTGTTTGTGATGTTCTTTTGTCTCCACATATTTCACTGCTTCCCTGAGTTGGTAGAATAGCTTTGTGTGCTAGATGTCCTATTTGGCCCAGTAGCTCTGCCTCCCCAATTACCTGAGGTGAACACTCTTGGTGCATCCCTTTGTGAACTACATATACAGTCTTATTGTAGTTAAGTCTTGATTGTTGTTGGTATCACTGGGGGAAATTGACCTCCAAGCCAATTGGTTGTGAAGATTAGTTGTGTCTGCGCATGGATGCTTGCCTCCAGACCTCTGCCTTTTGTGCATGCGCGAGATTCCGGACCTCTGCCTTTCTGGTTCCCCTGAGTTTCCGTGCGCTATAGGGACCCGTATAAGTCTGGGTCCCCAAGGTCTCACCTGAAACTGGGGTTCAGTGCAGTTGGACCTGGATTTCAGTGCTGTTGTAAGGTTCTGTCTTCCTCCAGCTAGAGAAAGCCAGCGGCACAATCAGCAGTCAGCGCTCTGTGTGCGCACTTTCACACGCACTTTCACAGCTTCCCTAAGTTTCCGTGCACTCCTTCTTTTTCACAACAGTCAGGCTCCCATGTATGAGTCTCGCCTGGAGCTGGGGTTCAGTGCAACCAGAAGTGGGGTTCAGTGCAGATAGGATTTTCCGTCTCCCTCCTGCTAGAGGAAGTCAGCCAGACCCTCCTCCGCCTGTCCTCACCATGAGCGTGTCTCTGTACTTCAGCTTTTTACAGCTCCTCTGAGTCTTTATGAATCCCTCTCTTTACTTTTAATTGTAGAGTTTTCACTCAGCCAGCTTTCCTATAGTTCTGGATGGTGTCTGTTCTGTCTTTTAGTTGTAATTTTGAAATTGTTCTGTGAGGTAGCAGCTTAGGTTTTCACCTATGCCGCCATCTTGGTTTTCTCCTTTTCTTTATCTTAACATTGTCTTTTGCAGAGCAGAAGATTTTTATTTTTTATTTTAACTAAGTCCAGCTTATCAATATTTTCTTTGATAGATCATGTGTTTGGTGTTGTATTAAAAAGTCATTGCCACCCAGCCAGAGTGGTGCAATTGGTAGAGCACCATCCAGTGCACTGAAAGTTTGCTGGTTCAGTCTGGTAGGGTACACACATGGATTGCAGGTTTGATCCCTAGTAGGGGAATATATGGGAGGCAAACCAATCAATATTTTCCTTTTGGTGTCCTCTTTATACGTACAGTTTCTGTAGTAGTCCTACAGTTCTTAGACAATTTGTTTTGTTCCTTTTGTATTTTTTCTCTTTGCTTTTCAGTTTTGTAAGTTTCTGTTGTCATATCCTCAAGCTCACAGTCTAGTGATGGATTTTCCTCAGCCATGTATAGTATATTAATGAGCCCATAAAAGGCATTCTTCATTTCTGTTACAGTGTTTTTGAATTTACATCTCTCTGCTTATAGTACCCATCTATTCTTATATGATGTCTACTTTTTCTATTAAACCCCTTTTCATATTAATCAGCATTCCTGCCATTTCTAACTGTGGTCGGATGCTTGTTCAGTCTTTTCAAACTATGTTTTTGGCTTTCAGTATTTATTATCATTTTTGGTGAAATCCAGAAATGATGTACTGGGTAAAAAGAACTCCTAAGCAAATAGGCCTTTCATGGTGTGGTGGAAGAAGTGTTCTCTAGTCCTATGACCTGGTCTCAATCTTTTGGCAAGCCTGTGCCTATGTATTGTGAACCCTACCCATGTCATTCAATCCACCCACAAACATGCACACACCCCTTAAATAAGACAGGAAGACCAGAGGGAGCTGGATTTGTGTATTTCTCTTCTCCTAGGTAGGTTAGGCTCTGATAAAAACAACAGCATCTTAGACTCTGGTAAATAGCTTCTCCTGCAGGTAGACCTTATTAAAAACAGGATGCTCAGGCATATTTCAAAATAGTTCCTTTTACCCTTCTCCTGATGGAAACACCAAGAGAATTTTCTATGGTATTCACTTGGTGTGAGGGCCTGGTAGAGCTCCTAGAGGTAAAACTCACAAAAGTGGGAATCAGGGAGGCTGTGCCTGAGTCCTCCTATATTTCTTAGCTCTCAGTCTTATCCACACAAGTGCTTGAGTCCAGCAATTTATTAATTACATTTTATTTTTTTTAAGGCCACAAAAAAATTTGGTTGCCTCAAAAAAAAAAAAAAAAGACGAAGAAGAAGAAGAAGAGGAGGAAGAAATTGGGAGAGAGAGAGAAATTATTAATTACATTTTAGATTTTCCTTTCCTTGCACTCATTTCTGCTTGGGGATTTCTGTTCTGGTAAGTTGTGATTCTCTGTGTTCACCTCAATGTCTCCAATTTTGAAGGCAGTGGTTGCAAACCTTGTGATCTCACTTCTCTGACAGATCTAAGAAGAATTGGTTTTTCAGTTTATTAATCTTTTTTCTTGTTACCACAGAGTAGTAACTTCTACACTCCTTATATGCAAATCAGAAACTGAAAGGATGAACACACTGATTTTGAGGTGCTCAATAGACACCCAAATGGAGCTGTCCAGTGCACCACAGTATATTAATGTGGCTCTGAGTAAGCTGGAGGTATAGGCCCAAACAACATGAGTGTATAAGCAGTTGGTAAAATCATGGAATGTATGAAAGTTAACCTGGGAGTGAGCTCCTAGGAGCAATACAGAGTCCTGGGGAATTCCAACATTTAAAAAAAGCATACAATTTTGAAAGAGCACTAAAGATACAGTCACTCTCTGATAAAATTAAGTTTTCCCTAGTACCTTGTTATTGTTCACATAAATTTATCAAAGTTCATTACCTTTTATTCCTTTATACCTGCAGCCGCCACAGCCCAACTAACTAAAGCAATTATATTACATAATCTACTCATCCCAGAGCAAATTATAACATGAAGACTTTTTTTAAAGAAGAATAAAATATTCCAGGCTATCTTTTAAGTAAGGTTTTATATATAGTTCTGTAAATCTTTTGTTTGAAAATATCATTTTAAAATGAAGGCATTTTATTTCCATTAACAGTCCACAGAAAGTTTTGAGTACCAAATTCTAAACCTCCAAAAGTGGGATTAAAATTTGAGATACTGAAAGATGCCAGGAAACAGTGGCATTTCTGCATGCCACATTGAAATGAAGGCAGGAGAGATACATCTGCCAAACTTTTTATCATAAGTAAACCACTTTGTACTGACATAGCTTTACTTTAGAGGAGAATGTTTGTGGGGATTTTAAATCAGATAAAAATAGGGCTGCTGTTTTCTATATGCCAATTAACATACTTGACATGTAGCCAGATCTGCCCTGGACACAGCAGGGGATGTACAGTTTGTCCTGATTCTGTGTGAAATGAAAAATGCAGTACTTGGCACATGAAAAAAATATGTGAACCCAGAATATGTTGTCAAATACAGCAAGTCAAATTAAGAGAATTGATTTACTGAAGGGCAGTCTATGCTTTCTAGAGAACAAAGAAGGAAGGAAGACTCTTTGGACTACTAAAATACAATAGGAATGTTGAGTTTAATTGTTAATACTACATGTCAATGAATAAACATATTAAAGACATTTTCTTACAACTCAATTAAAGAAGCATTCTTACCATGAATTTAAAAAAGAAACTGGTAGTGACTTATACACAGCATATAAATAAGTGTTAAAATTTTTTGCACAGAAAATCTGCTTAGCTGCCATCTAGTCCAATTCCTTTATTTATGGATGAGGAAAATTGGTCCCAGGGATGTTCAGGTTACTTTCATGAGGTCACTCTGATACATTGCCCTCACAGATTCTTTTGCTCATGAACTGAAAACTTTATAGGAGCATCAAAGTTACAGTAACATTTCAAATAACTAGTGTGTTTGAAAAACAGTTTATTCTTTAGAGAAAAGTGTTTTTATATTTATAACATAAAAAATTGACCTAACGTGCCCTAACTGGCTTGGCTCAGTGGATACAGGTTTGATTCCAGCCAAGGGCACATGCCTGAATTGCGGCCTCGAGCCCCAGTAGGGAGTGTGCAGGAGGCAGCCAATCAATGATTCTCTCTCATCATTGATGTTTCTATCTTCTCTCCCCCTCTTCCTTCCTTTCTAAAATCAATACATTAAAAAAAAAAATTTTAATTGACCTAAGGTATAGTCCCATCCTTATAAGTAGCAGGTTGAAATTGCTGATCTTAGATAATTATTTACCTACAAAAACAGCAAATTTCATGTGGTTCAACCTAAAATATGAAAAGTAAACTAAATATTTCAATAATTCATAAAAATTCAAGTTCGTAACTTCAAAGAGTATCATATAGTTTAATATTATATCTCCAAATATCATAGTTCAAATGACTGTATAGAAAATATTCTGGCTCCATTAATAACCTGAAAAATTTGGGACCTGTTCTATTTAGCCTCCAAAATAGACATCAGTGATGATCTTCACCTACTGGTATTTGTGCTCTTGTATAGTCCCTTCTCACAATGAATAAGAATGACCTTTATGGCCAATAAAATGTTGAGGAAATGATGGTGTATGATTCCTCAAACTAAATCATAAAAAATATTGCAGCTTCCACTTTGCTCTCTCTTGGCTCACTGACTCTGGCAGAAGTCAGCCACCATGTTTTGAGAACACTCAAACAGTCCAATGGCGAAGTCCATGTGGCAGAGAACTCGGGCCTCCTGCCATCATCCTGCATTAACTTGCTGCCTTGTAAGTAGGCCATCTCGGCAACAGATCCTCAGGCACCACAGCCAAGTCATCGGAAGCCCTGACTGATAGCTTGATTGCAACCCCAGGAAAGACCCAGAGCCAGAACTACCCAGCTAAACTGTTCCTAAATTCCTAACTCACAGAGATGCTGTGTGAGATGTTGTTTTAAGCCACTAACCTTTGTAATAATAGATAACTAATACAGGGTGATACATATCTGTATGTAAATATATAGATATAGATATGTTTATGTTTAATTAGTTTCCTAGAACTGCTGTAACAAATTACCACAAATGTGGCTTAAAAACAATAGAAATTCATTCTCTCACAGTTCTGGAAGTCAGAAGTCTAAAATCAAGGTGCGAGCAGGGCTGCATTCCCTTGAAGGCTCTGGGAAAGAATCCTTCCTTGTCTCTTTCAGCTTCTGGGAACTCCAGGTGTACCTTGGCTGCATAACTCCTTCACGAATCTGGGGCCCGTGCACGTGCGTGTGTGTGTGTGTGTGTGTGTGTGTGTGTGTGTGTGCTCGCGCGCGTGGATATCTCTTATAAGGAAACTAACTAATCTTGTAGATAGAGCCTACCCAGATAATCAAGGATGCTCTCATATCCAGATCCTTAATTTTTTTTCATATTCCTCATTTAATTATTCCTGCTTTATCCAAATAAGGTCACATTCACAGGTTCCAGAATGTGGACATATCGCTTGGAAGGCCACTGTTCATCTTACTACATGTAGTGTGAGTTTATGTATAATTTAATATGTAATCTGCTTAAATCATCTAGAAGAGTCTTGAAGGCAAATAATAATAACATGATAACAGTAATAACAAAAGAGCTGGTTGAGTGTCCTAGTGAATGAGTTTAGTTATTCAAAGCTGCATGATATCATCTTTTTTTTGTAAACAGGAATCAGGGGTCCTGAGGTCTAGCCTCCACTGGTTGTGTAGCCTTGGCAAAAAACCTCACTTTTATGATTACTTGCAGGGGGGAGGTCCTTTTCCCCAGTCTCCATGCGCAGAGACATTCACTAGAGCAGTGGTCGGCAAACTCATTAGTCAACAGAGCCAAATATCAATAATACGACTGGAATTTCTTTTGAGAGCCAAATTTTTTAAATTTAAACTTCTTCTAACACCACCTCTTCAAAATAGACTCGCCCAGGCCGTGGTATTTTGTGGAAGAGCCACACTCAAGGGGCCAAAGAGCCACATGTGGCTCTCGAGCTGCAGTTTGCCGACCACTACAATAGAGTAATGCCCCTGGGCTTTCTTTGCCTCCATACTCACTCTCCCAGTGGAGGAGGAGGGATTTACTTGATTGATGAGTTCAGGAAAAAGAAAGGGACATGGTTGACCAGGCCTGGCTAGTGAGGCACCTGGAGCAAACTTTAAGCAGCCCCAAACTCTCAGGGTCTCCCCAGGTACCTCATTCACCTCACTCTAGCTCCTGTCCTGCACATAGCCTACACCTGGTTGAATCTTCCTGCCTGCAAAGTCCTGTATCTGGTATGCTCTCTGCTAAGTAGTAGGAGGTCTGCACCTGATTAGGATGGGTGTCCAAAGGACCCAGGTCTAGATAAGTAAGACTATCCAATTTGGGAGTGAAATGTAACCATATATCAAAGCCATATCTTTCATTTTAGCTTTTTACAACTAATAAAGCTGCTGTTTTAATCTCTAGTTATCTGAATTCTCTCTCTCTCAGCTGACTCCAAAGTCAGGTAGAAGAAAGTGCTATTTAATGACATTCACACATATGTACACACACACATCCCACAGACACACACAAAACAGTTACCTCATTTATTTAAAAAAAAAAGGACTAGGTAACAGTAGGAACCTTTATAGCCTTACTGTGGGAGAGGGATGGTATTTTGTTTGTTTTGAAATATAGTATACAGCTCATGTGATCTCCTTGGAAGAAACTGAATTAAGACCGTTATGTAATCTGTTCAAGGGCACAAGCAAGTAACTGACAGGGCTGAACTTCATATGAATGTTTTCTGAGTCTTAAGCCTATGCTCTATTTACTTTGTTCTTGGTTAACCATCCATGACTCTTAATTCTAAATTCTTAGTTCTGAGATCACAGAGTATAATGGTACTGTTATTTGTAAGAATGAAACTTGTAAGTAACTTGTCATCACCAAGCTTGGAGCTCCTTGAGGATAGACATTATTTTATCCAGCTCTTAGTACAATGCCTGGAACACAATAACACTCAATAAATGTTTGTCAAACCAATGATGATTAATCTGGAGCTATCAAGAGTCTAGGAAAATTAAGAACATAATATTTTGTGAATTGACAGTCTAAAATAGGTTCAATGATAAAACTACAATACTCCCTCTTATTTCATGTAACAAATTTTATATGATTAGATAATTTTTTAAGTTTAGTCAACTCTCTATACCCTTAGTTATTGCTTTGACATTTTTTAACACTGGAATATGGTCTTGATTTTCCCATGAATCTTTTAAAAACAAAAACTGGGTTTATTCAGAAACTTTCTGGCTTCTACTATTATTCCCATGATCCTTGCTAGAAAAACAGTTATAGGATGTTTGGAAATGTTTGCCTTATTTAGATTTGAACTCCATTGAACTATTTATTTTTCCTCAGAAAAATATCATGGTACACAGTTTTATACCAGCTTGGAATATGATTATTTGGCCCATATGCTATTTTAAATAATATTTAAATTTAGGTTTGTATATTTAGGGATAATATCACAGCATTTTACTCTGAGTTTCAGTTCTTTCGGAGTTCCACAAGGTACAACCACATCTAGAACTGAACATCTTACAATGCAGTACCCAGCAAGTTTAGGAAGAAAAAATAAATCCCTTCAGGTTTACCTCTCTTCTACTGAACCAGAAGTAGCAGCTATTTATTTACAATTTAGTTCAGATTGGAATAAAAGGGGGATTTCAAGCAAACTGGTATAGCATAAGCACAAGTGGTTGGCAACTGCTAAACAAAATGGTAGTAGAAAAAGACTTGTGTCAGACACGGCCTCAAATATCTGCTCCCCCATCCTTGCTGGGTGATGGAAACTTGGTTTTAGCTGGGTTTATAGCTGCTCAAAAAAGGAAAGAGGAAAAAAAAGCTTTGTCTGCAGTTATGAATATGCATGTGACTAATTCTAAGGACCAATCTGAAATTAGCAGAATTGTCTTTTGGGATTTCCTGAAAGACTTATTAGAGAGAAATCATGCAGCCTTCTTTATTCCTATCTCCTTCATTTTGACTGAAAAGAAAACATAATGGGGAACCAAGATGGCAGCATAGGATATATACCTATACGTGCTGCCTCTTGCAACCACACCAAAACTACAACTAAAAGACAAAATGACTATCCCCCAGAACCACGGGAAAGCTTACAGAGTGGAAGTTCTGCAACTAGAAGGAAAGAAAAAAGTGCATTGAGACCTGGTAGGATGTGCAGAGTCTGAGAAAGGCAGAAGTATGGAGTCTCACGTGAATCAGCTGGCATGCACTGTTTTTTTGTTTTTCAATTGGGAGGGAGTTACATGTTCCCGACTCTCTGAACTCCAGTTTCTGACGAGATTCTGGAGACACAGACTCATATAAGGAGAAACTGGACTCTCAGCCATCGTGTCAGAAAGGGAGGGTGGCTCTCTCGCAGAACTGTTTATTGCACTGGGGCCCTGGGAGAGGGGACACTGAACAGAACACGGTGGCAGGAAGGGCTGACTGAGAGACAGCAGTTTGCCACGCCCTAGCCTAGCAATTCCCTGAGACCCCACCCCACCCAATTAACAAACCCACCCAACTGTGAGCAGAGGCCTTTGCATATGAATGGCCTGCCTCTGGCAGCTTAACCTAACAAACTGCAACTGGGTCAGACAATTCCAAAACTTCCAAACTCCAAGCAAAGAGGAGAAATCTGCAAATCTCCCTGTAGCTCCTGCTGGGTGGCCTCAGACACTAGCTGACTTGCACTTCTTGGAGATTCAGGAATCAGTGTACCTAGAGGTCAGTCTGAGACAACACCAGATTTCAACTCCTCACATACATAAAGTGACCCACTGAAGAGGCAGACTCGGCGAACACTAAAGCCCCACTGAAACAAGTCCTGCCCCATAAGGGTGTCTCCAGCACAGCAGTTTTTCCATTAATAGACACTGCTAATCCTCACAGTCAATTGGCCTGGAGGTCAGTTCCTCCCAGTGTACTAATAGCAATCAAGGCTTAACTACAACAAGACTGTGAACCCAGTCCACAAAGGAGGGCACCAAGAGTGTCTATCTCAGGTGATTTGGGAGGCAGAGCTACTGGGCCCTAAAGGACAACTAGCACACAAAGCCACTCCATCAACACAGGGAAGCAGCCAAAATGCGGAGACAAAGACACATGAAAGAAATGGAGGAAAGCAAACCACTGGACATAGAGTTCAAAGCGATATTTATAAGGTTACTGAAGAATCTTCTACAAACTGCTGAGAAACTTAGTGAGATATCTGAGAAACTTAGTGAGACCTTCAAGGATCTTAATGAGAATGCAAAAAAAATGGAAAAGGACCAGTCAGAAATTAAGCATTCACAGTCTGATAATAATATACAGAAATCCAATAGCAGACTAGAGGACCCCAAGAATCAAAGATCTGAAATATGAGGAAGCAAAAAACACCCAACAAGAAAAAGAAAAAGAAAAAAGAGTCTAAAAATGTGAAGATTGCTGAAACCGGTTTGGCTTAGTGGATAGAACATCAGCCTGAGGACTGAAAGGTCCCAGGTTCAACACAAGTAAAGGGCATGTATCCTGGTTGCGAGCACATCCCCAGTAGGGGGCGTGCAGAAGGCAGCTGATTGATGTCTCTCTCTCATCGATGTTTCTAACTCTTTATCCTTCTCCCTTCCTCTCTGTAAAAAATCAATAAAATATATTTTAAATAAATAAATAAATAAATAAATAAAAATGTTAAGATAGTGTAAGGAGCCTCTGGGACAACTTCAAGTGTACCAACATTAGAATTATGGGGATGCCAGAAGAAGAAAGAGAACAAGATACTGAAAACCTATTTGAAGATATAATGAATGAAAACTTTCCCTACTTGGTGAAAGAAATGAACTTACACATCCAGAAAGTGCACAGAACCCCAAAGAAAAGGAATCCAAAGCAGACCACACTAAGACATATCATAATTAAAATGCCAAGGGCAAAAGACAAAGAGAGAATCTTGAAAGCAGCAAGAGAAAAATAGTTAGTTACCTACAAGGGCGTACCCATATGATTGTTAGCTGATTTCTCAACAGAAACTATGTAGGCCAGAAGGGAATGGCAGGAAATATTCAAAGTGATGAATAGCAAGAACCTACAACCAAGAGTGCTCTACACAGCAAAGCTATCAGTCAGAATTGAAAGGCAGATAAAGAGCTTCACAGACAAGAAAAAACTAAAGGAGTTCATTAACATCAAACCAGGATTATATGAAATGCTGAAGGGTATTGTTTAATAAGAGGAAGAAGAAAAAGGTAAAGATAAAAATTATGAATAACAAATCCATATCTATCAACAAATGAATCTAAAAATAAAGTGAATAAAAAATATGATGAACAGAATAAACTGGTGAATATAATAGAATTAGGGCATAGAAAAGGAGTGGACTGACAATTCTCAGGGGAAGGGAGTGTGAGGGGTGTGGGAAGAGATTGGATGAGGACAGTGGCGAGAGTTAAGGGCATGGGGTGAGGGGTGGAGAATCAGGTAGAGAGGTGCTCTGGGGGGAAAAAAAGGAGGAACATTTGTAATAAACTGAACATAATGGTTGAAGTTCCAGCAATGTTTCTGAGCCACTAGGTATAAGTCTTTCCATCTTTCTCATCTATATCCGCTCCCAAGAGACATAACGATCTATTAAAGTCCTCAGATATTGTTTTATATTGGGCAATAAAGAGAAGGTTCTAGCCTTAGCTCCATGGTCATCTTTTTCTATTCTCCACCCCAAATATTATTCTGTTTTCATCCTGACCGAAGAAACCAAAGATACCTAACCAACTTCTTCAAAAATAGAAAACTTGTTTATTAACCCTATTTTTTTTAATACAATAGCAATTTTTCAAAAAAAAAATATAGTTATATTCTTCCAAGATGGACTAAATATCCTGGGTTTTCTGTACTATGAAATTAGTTTAAATTATTTCCCTGCTTTTCAAACAGCTCATTAATTTTTATGACTGTAAAGGCCCTAGGACCTTTCCTAGAGTACTCACCAAAGGTGACTTTTACCCTCTAACTTCGAACTGGTTTATATATTACAGTTAAAAGTACCACAGCTGTTTCCCCAGACAGCCTAGCTTTTCTTTTCAAATGCTTCCTCATTTTCATAATGTAATGTCTAAAATGTTTCAATCTATCATTATGTATTGAGTCCTATTTTGTAATATTATGACTTAAATTTTTTTTTATTGAACAAAGTTTTACATTTGTCTTCTTTTCCCCCAAGTAACCCTCCCCACCACCCCCCTGTCACACAGCCATTCCCATCCTGTGCAAGCCCCCACTGCCCCAGTGCCTGTGTCCATTGGTTATGCTAGTATGCATGCATACAAGTCCTTTGGTTAAATTAATTTCTTTCTAACTTTTCTTTCTACCCTTGAAAAGATGTCACATTTTCAATAGTGTATAATTATTAGTGAGGTAGGTAAGAGTAGAGAATGGGAGGAGAAAAGAAAAAGTTAGACTTTAACACGTAGGAAGCTTACCCAAGTTCACATTAAGCATTTTGGCTAAGTAAATTCTTATAAGGAATGCCAAAAGATTTTTAGCCAGCAGGAACAAAAGCCTGACAAAACTAAAAGGCAGATTTCCTTATGATCTCATAGGATAATTTTGTCTTCATAATTAGCAAATTGATATTGCGAAAATAGCACATGGAAAAGTATGCTCAAATGTTCCCCCAATGGAAACAATGTGGATGACTCAGACCGTGAGCAATGGCAGCACAGGATGACATTGGGGAAACACACACAATTGCCAAATCATATCCTCAGGCACCAGAATATGTGCTAGTCCTCTACCCACTACTAACGCATGTCTCTAAGATATGTTGACACATTTATTTGTCACGAATTTTTCTTTAGTCTGCATGTGGTGTAATACAAAAGCACTCGGTTTGCTGAGATCGGTTTGACTCAGTGGATAGAGCGTGGGCCTTAGGACTGAAAGGTCCCGGGTTCGATTCCGGTCAGGGGCATGTACCTTGCTTGTGGGCACAACTCCAGTAGGGGGCGTACAGGAGGTGGCTGATCGATGTCTCTATCTCATCGATATTTCTGACTTTCTATCCCTCTCCCTTCCTTGCTGTAAAAAAATCAATAAAATATATTTTAAAAAAAAAAGCACTGGGTTCAAGATCTGAAGGCTTGAGCCCTAAACCAGACTCTAACACTTTTGACCTTGTGCATGCCACTTGACCTTGCCCAGTGTCAGTTACCTCATCTGTAAATTGGGATTGATAATACCAGCACTACTTGCCTCACAAACCTGTTGTGAAGATCAAATGATATGTACATAATAGTGCTTTGTACATATTAGCGTAAGCTTTCTCTCACTGTAGGTTTTTCCTATATCTTCAGATCTACTAGTAACAATCTTTTTGAAAATTTGAGCCAGGCTAGATCTTTCAGTGACCTCTTAAGAGTGGAATCCCTTATTCTCTGAGCCTCTTTACCTGTAAATGACAAGTTGGACTAGATTGATAGGTGAAAGGTTTATTTAAAAGCAGAACATTTTTTTTAAATAAGCTTATTCAGATGATCACCATGTAAAATGGACAAAAGCAGGTTTGCTCTTGAGATGATTGAAGTTGGAATGAGAATAACACAACAGACTTGCCTACTTAGACTCCCGTCCTCTCCTACTCTACCCCACTTAGGCAACCATAACAAACCCACTCTAACTTTCTCTAATACTAATGTTATGATTCCAATCCTTATGATTCTTAAAACAAACAAACAAACAAAAATAACACACCTCTCCTTACTAAAAAGGGGTAAAGAAAAGCTGTAATATGTTGTGATGGGTAGATACCCTGGCATCTGAACTCTTACCAACAAATTTTCAGAAATGTACTCAAATCAATCTAACCAGATAAGTACTCCTTGATATGGAAGATATCTTTAAGACGCTACATGAAATGTCTCACAGTCTTCATGGAGCAGAGAACTGTGCCCCAGACTATAAAAGTAAATACTGAATGGGCAATTTTCCAAGTTGTTCTCCACTAAATATACAGCAATACTGCAGGCTCTTTGAAACTGTTTTCAGTAAGAATGACTCAGAGATGAGGAAGCCACTTACAACAAAGCAAGTAATGCAATGCCATTTCTCAATGCCCCAAACAAGAGAGATGCTTAGGGAAGTTGGTTCAGGGTACACAGTTCATATAATCACAGAATGTCAGGCCTGGAAATAATGTCAGAGAATAACCAGTCTATTTTACAGATGGCAAATCTGAAATCCAGGAAGATTGCTCAAGGTTAGGAATTCATTCAAGCTTCATTAACTAAACATAAGAGTGAACAGTAAGTATGTGCCAGGTGGTAAGGATAAGAAGGCAAATAAAGCATGATTCCTATCCAAGTAGTGGGAGAAGATGACAAATAAAACAACAGGTGTAGCTAGACTGATGCAGAACCAGGACTCACATTCTGTGTCCAAGTTCTTAGCCAGTGTCATACTGCCACTCAAACTGAAAATCTTGAGAAATTAGTACTGGGGAGCCAAACTGCTCCTAAGATTATTAATGGGAACTAAGTCTAAGTCCTTGGGATGCACAAGTACTTATCCACATTTCTTGGGGATGTATCAGTAATAAAAGGCCCTATCCTTACATGAAAGAAAGTTCTTACAAAGATCTACCACTAATACTTAAAAATTCTTCTTAGAACACTAATGAAACCATGAATGAAAAGGTCCTACGGAAGAAAAGTAATCATAGCATTGTCTTTGCTCCAACTTTTGAAGGTATCACCATCAAGATTGAAATCATGAAAAATCTCACTAGTTACTGGCATATTTTTCAATCTATGTAAGCAAGAAAAGGTGATTTTAATTAGCTATTTTATGGGTTTATTATCCTTCTTTGGTATATAAAATGCTGATGAAATAGACAAGATTTCAAATATTTTGCCATCATCCAATAAGAAAAACAAAAAAGCCAAACAAAAACCTATGGCCATGCCTATAAAATTTCATGTCTTCATTATTGGAAAGATTTTAACATGAGTTCTTTCTTATCAATTCTTTTCTAC
>PVJN01033062.1:0-23699 GCA_004026805.1 Lasiurus borealis | reverse complement strand
AACTTTGGTTCTCTTGTATTTACATCTTTGAAGACCATTATTGAAGCAATATTTCCACAACGATAGCAGTAATTAGGTGCAGACCATACTGTTACCAACTTCTCATCGAACATAAACTTATAGCCTTCGTGCACTAGTTGGTGTGCTCTGCAGATGAGTTTTAAGTTGTTGATATGAACAAACTGCAATTTAGAAAGGATTGGTTAAGTATCCAGCATATTCTTTTAAATAATATCAACCTACATATAAAATAAACATTTAAATAAAGTATAAATCCTGTTAGTAATACGGTTCTCGTGACTATAAAATTAACTCTACAATTACCTTCAATGATTTCAATGAGTTATAGGCTATAGAATCACTTTGGCCTGAGACTATTAAAGAGCTTAGAAATCATCAGTCACATAACGAGAAGTTTCTGGAAGAAAAGCATCCTACAAGTACTATCCGATATGAAACAAAGTTCTTATGGTTTAACAATAAACATTTTGTTACCGTATCTATAATTTACTAAGTGTTTAGTATAGTTATTGCAAAAATTCTGCAATTTACTACCCTTTTTCAGTGTAATGAAACAGAGATTCAGGACAAATAACTTGAACCTAGCTCTTGTTTCCATGTTCAATTACTTCCAATATAGCTCGTGTGTGTGTGTGTGTGTGTGTGTGTGTGTGTGTGTGTGTAAATAGCTGAACCTCAAAAAGTTGCCTATTCACAATATACACATATATCAAGTCATTATAATGACAATACACATATATCAAGTCATTATAATGACAATTCCAATAATTGCAATATTTGGAAGAAAAGGAACATTTATTTTATATATGTTCCAAGTAGATGCTGAAGGAGGTGCTTTCATTATTCATCTCATTTAGTTAAGGAAATATCTACTCTATGATAAACTAGATGAGAAATGTTATATCCATAACCACCATAGTTTGAGTAAACTAGACTATGAGTTCGTTATCCACAGCCACCATAGTTCTTTGTATTGTTCATTAGCCACCAACCAACCACTTTTCTGGAAATGTTGACTTTACCTCATTGGTGACCTTTGCGCCAAAAAGCCAACCTGCTCCTCGGGGACTGATAGCCCAAGTGTCTACATCTTCAGGATCTGACCACACCAGGTCACAGAACGCTCCTTTATGAGGGATTTCCTGATTCCGTTCAATGGTTCGAATCTGATCCAGTGTTTTGATATCAGGAGATAAACCACCATGAACACACAAAATCTGCTCATCTATTAACTAACGAAAAGGATAACAAAGAGTTGAACATATAATAATAAATTCAGTTATATCCAAATTCACTAATGAGTCATAATAATATCAATATAACTTAGATAGCAATTAGATAAAAATATGCAAAAAGTGTTTATTGGCAAGAAATACGTTGACTTTAGAAAGATCCACATAAACTTACAGCTGCTACTGTGAGCATGTCAAAAACTTTGGTACAATATCTCCAGGCATTCGCATTTCCATATTTGGTTTGGCACTCATCTGTAAAAGAAACAGGGGAGTTCTCAGTAATGAAATTCTGAATCTGCCAATAAAAATAAAGAATATAGCCCTGGCCGGGTAGCTCAGTTGGTTAGAACATCCTCCCAACATGCCAAGATTGGGGGCTTGATCCTGTGTCAGGACACATACAAGAATTAACCATTCATTGCATGAGTAAGTAGAACAACAAATCAATGTTTTTCTCTCTCTCCCTTTCTTCTTCTCTCTAAATTCATTTTTTTAAAAAATAGCCCAGCCAGTGTGAGTTGGTGGTTGAGCCTTGACCTACAAACCAGAAGGTCACTGTTCGATTCCTACTAGTCAGGGCACATGACTGTGTTGCGGGCTCAATCCCTGGTGGAGGGCATACAGGAAGCAGCAGATCAATGATTTTCCTCATTGATGTTTCTATCTCTCTCTCCCATTCCCTTCCTCTCTGAAATAAATATAAATATTTTTAAAAAGAATAATAAAAAAATAAAAATGTTAATAAAGAACACATCAAATACTAGAACAACAGGAATTCAGCTTAAACTAGTAAGAGAGTCCAGCTTATCTTTATAATGATAGAAAATAATTCAAAATATAAAAATCTGAAACTAAAGGGTTATAAATTTATTTTCAAATCTCTCAATATCTACCTTGTGCTCAAGAAGAAATTCATATTAATAAGCTCAACAATTCTTCTATCCTCTTCAAAGAACTTCTTAACCATGTTTATTAAAACTTTCAACCATATGAAAATTTTATAAAAGCAGCTATTTTGCTTTTAAATAATTTTTAAATGTTTTTTAAATGTTGATTTTAGAAAGAGAAGAAGGAAGAGGGAGAAAGAGAATCATTGCTGTGAGAGAGAAACATCGATGTGCTGCCTCCTGCACATCCCCTGGGCATGTGTCCTGACTAGGAATCAAAACAGACCTTTTGGTGCACGGACTATTCTCAACAAACTGAGCCACACAGGCCAATGCAGCAGCTATTTTGTTTTTAATGAATGAGTTCTATTTGTTTTTGTTGGGGTTTTTTTTTTTTTTTTTTAGTTCTATTTCTAATCCCTGATGTCCTGAGAGTCTCTGGAACAAATACACATTTTTAATATATATGTGAAAGGATATTTATATATACTTGGGATATCATATATATGCATATAAAAGGATATTCATTCAGCTATGTGTATATCAGCAACTTAAAAATAACTCCAATATTCAATGTTAAAGGGACTGGTTAAATCAGTGACAGGATATCCTTATAGTATAATATAAGCAGCTACAAAAAATAACATCAATGAAGTAAAAAGGCAGGTCACAATATTAAATGCGAAAAGCAAGCATGATCCCATTTTAGCCTGGTGTGTATATGCACACACATATATTATACAACATACACACAAACACACACATATATGTAGGTATAGAATAAATTCTCAAACTTGAATGTGCAGAACATTCACCTTGGACAACTTCAAGGATCCCGTTCAGAAAGTTCGGCATGGGGGCCCAGCCATCTGCATTTCTAACAAGCCCCCCAGATGATTCCAGTAAGATAAACTAATGACAGTGCTTTGAGGCACTGGTCTAGAAAGATGTTCACCAAAAATTTAAGAATCGTTCTCTCTCCATAGTAACATTTCCCATTGGTTGGGGGAAGAGAGAAAGTTAAAGGGTGAGAAAGTGGAAAAGATTATCTGTATTTTCTAAATTTACTCTAAAGCACATGTATGACTTGTGTGTTTTTCCCCCAAAGAGGAATGTAAAAATAACGTTCAGAATCAGAGAAACGGAAGGTCTTACCATAAAATCCATAAACCTGTGTTATCTGTCTACTCTCATGATTTCCTCGCAAAAGTGTAATACGATCAGGCCATTTAGCCTTTAGTGCAAGAAGGTAAGTGAAGGTCTCCAAACTATAGTAACCTCTGTCTACAAAATCACCCTGTAAAGTAAAAGATTACAGTTACAAACAATGCAATGGCAACAATCTAGTTCAAAAATTATACCAAAGTGTACATAAGTCAGAGACACGGCCCAAAATAACAAAAATGAAGCGTTACACATTGAATTATTTGGAAATTGAATTTTAACAAAAAATTCCACTGGAAGTAAATAGGCTGTTTTTACTAGTGTGTGTTAGTCCACAATTCAGGAGGCCTACGGATACCTGCAGTACAATTCTTCGATGATTTTTCCCTGCAAAACCACCATTTTTCAATTCTCTATTACCCACAGTAACGTGTTTCAAAAAGATAATGTGTAAATCAAAAATCTAAAATAAATTTCAAAAATATTTTAACTGAATCAGAAGAGCTACCAACTTGAATAAAATAGTTTTATTTTCTTTTGTAAAAGCAAACACCATAATTTTAACAGTGTTCCATGTTCAGCTTTGTATTTAACAATGGCATGTGATGACATGCTATTTATACTTCCCATTAATTTTTTACTTGGGCCAATATTAGAACAATAAGAAAACAGCTAAAGAATAATAGGAAAGTGACCCAGAAACTTATAGAAGGAAGACACAGAGAAAGTAAAACAGTAACATTACTTTCTGAAAGAAAAGTAAGCAAGTATGCATCTTTATAGCAAATGTGTCTGTGCATATTCCTCAACTCGTAGATTAATGACATAAAAATGAATACTCAAAAAAGTTTGGTAAAGTAACAATAAATTAAAGATTTATGCTTTAAATCAGCGGTTCTAGGATTATTTTTCTTCCCAACCATTACTAAGGGCTACAACCCATTCTTATGTATTCAGCAATTTACTAAAGCAATTATTCTCAATTAGAGGACCCAGAAAAATGTAGAAAGGTACAGAATCCCCTTTTTAGA
This sequence comes from Lasiurus borealis, assembly GCA_004026805.1. NCBI lineage: Eukaryota > Metazoa > Chordata > Mammalia > Chiroptera > Vespertilionidae > Lasiurus > Lasiurus borealis. Next base: position 19,361 of record PVJN01033062.1, on the reverse strand, counting down.
TATTTAAATAGTGATTATCAAATAGTAATAAAATCATTATGTAATATGCATGTAATAAGACAGATCTTTTCCTTTTTAAATAAGTACTTGATGTCACTGGCTTTTACATACCATAAATATGTAGTTTGTGTCAGGAACCTGACCTCCAGTTCTGAATAGTTCACAAAGGTCATAAAACTATAAAAGAAAGACAGTATTTGTTTATTACAAATTCCTCTAAAGGAGTAAAATAACAAAACTGAGAGCAAAATGTATAAAGAAGCAGTTAATTATGAAGACTTCAAATACTGACAATAAAAAAAGTATAAGCAGCCAAAACCGGTTTGGCTCAGTGGATAGCGTCGGCCTGCGGACTGAAAGGTCCCAGGTTCGATTTTGGTCAAGGGCATGTATCCTTGTTGCGGGCACATCCCCAGTAGGGGGTGTGCAGGAGGCGGCTGATTGATGTCTCTCATCGATGTTTCTAGCTCTCTGTCCCTCTACCTTCCTCTCTGTAAAAAATCAATAAAATATATTAAAAAATATAAAAGAAATTAAGCATACACTGAGTGAAATAAAAAATATTATATAGAGACCTAACAGCAGACTAAAGGATCAAAAGAATCAAGTCAAAGATTTGAAATATGAATAAGCAAAAAACACCCAAATGGAAAAGCAAAAAGCAAAAAGAATTTAAAAATATGAAGATCGTGTATAGAGCCTCTGGAACAACTTCAAGTGTACTAACTTCTGAATTATGGGGGTGCCAGAAGGAGAGAGAGAGCAAGATACTGAAAACCTATTTGAAGAAATAATGACTGAAAACTTCCCCCACCTGGTGAAAGAAATAGACTTACAAGTTCAGGAAGCGTAGAGAACCTCAAACAAAAGGAATCCAGCTGAGACTGGTTTGGCTCAGTGGATAAAGCATCGGCTTGTGGACTGAAAGGTCCCAGGTTCAATTCCAGTTGAGGGCATGTACCTTCCTTGCGGGCACATCTCCACTGTGGGGTGTGCAGGAGGTGGCTGATTGATGTCTTTCTCTCATTGATGTTTACTTTATTGATTTTTTACAGAGAGGAAGGGAAAGGGATAGAAAGCCAGAAATATCGATGAGAGAGAGACATCAGCCGCCTCCTGCACGCCCCCTACTGGGGATGTGCCCGCAACCAAGGTACATGCCCTTGACAGGAACCGAATCTGGGACCTTTCAGTCCGCAGGCCGACACTCAACCCACTGAGCCACACCGGTTTTGGCTGTTTCTGACTTTCTCTCTCCCTTCCTCTCTGTAAAAAAACAATAAAATATATTTTAAAAAATAATAAAATAAAATAAAAAAATTTAGGAGCTAGCTGAAGTGGTGTGTGTGTATGTGTGTGTGTATTTCTTTTTAAATTATTTCAGAGAGGAAGGGAGAGATAGAAACATCGATGAGAGAAAATCACTCATCAGCTGCCTCCTACATACCCCTACTGGAGATCGAGCCTCAACCTGGCCATGTGCCCTTGACCAAAACTGAACCTGGGACCCTTCAGTCCACAAGTGGACACTCTATCCACTGAGCCCAACGGGCTTGGGCTAAGGCTGATGTGACTTTTTAAAGAGGCAGTGCATAGTCCAGTCAGGATTTAAAACAAGCTCTGACTGATACTGAAGTCTACCATCTCCAGACTAGATTATAGTACTTCAATGCATCTCAGCAGTACAGTTGTCATTCGTATCTGCAGATTCCCAGACTCTTACTGCAGACTCATCCCCATTCAACCAGCAATATATCGAAAATATCTGGACCAGGGGCAGGTGAACAGGGAATGTTATGTTTCTGTTGACATGTACCATGTATAGGCCTACAATGATTGTAGGCCTGAACACATGCAGACTTTCTTTTCTTGTCATTATTCCTTACACAACTATTTACATAGCATTTACACTATATTAGGTATTGTAAGTAATTTAGATTTAAAGTATACGTGGGGATGTGCATAAGTTATATGCAAATACTATGCCATTTTTGTATATGAGCATCCCAGGATTTTGGTGTTTGTGGGATGTCCTGGAGCCAATCTCCTGAGGATACGGAGGGACAGCTGTATATGCTTGCCAGCATGTTTATTTACACTTATTACCCACTCCTGCAATTCCAGAACTGGCCCATGGGAAAGACAACTATACAAGTCCCAAAGGACATGTCTTACATCTAGTTTACTCAATCAACAGACTGCTAGGAGCTCTACAAGCCCCATGTTTTTGATAAGCAATTGTTTTAAAGGGTCAAGTACAAATGAAACCATGTTCAGTTTGGTGATATTCTTAAATTAATATGGGCTACTGGGCACCCAAATGCATTTCAAGTCTCTGCTCTGTCCCTTAACAGCTGAGAGAGTTTGGGCTACTTCTTCAATCTTTTAGTCTCATTTTCCTTCTCTACAAAATGATCCAATCGTATAAAACTCTTGAGAAAATTTTACATGGAATATGCTAAAAAGCAGTTTATTAACCTCAAAACACAAGATAAATGTTAGCAAATATTGTACATTTGATTGAATACAGAAGTACAATTTTATGATTTCAATTAATTTTCACAATCTGAAGTTGTCTCTAAGTTCCTGACCTTTACTTATGACTGTAATTCACATATTGAAAAGTTCTTGATAAACCCTCAATTTAATTTTTAATATATAATTTTATTGATTTCAGAAAGGAAGAGATAGAAATATCAGTGAGAGAGAATCATTGATCCACTGTCTCCTGCGCACCCCACACAGAGGATTCAAGCCTGCAACCTGGACATGTGTCCTGACCAGAAATCAAACTGTGACCTTCTGGTTCATAAATCGACCACTGAACCATGTCAGCTGGGCAAGCCCTCAACTTTTTTTTTTTTAATCAATTCAGATCAGCACACTAAGTTTCTTTATTTTTATTATTTTGTTGTTGTTGTTAATCTTCATCCAAGGATATTTTTCCATTGATTTTTAGAGAGAGTGGAAAGGAGAGGGAGAAACAGAGAAACATTAATGTGAGAGAAACACATTTATTGGCTGCCTCCCGCACACACCCCAACTGGCCAGGTAGGTGCCCTTGACCAGAATCAAACCCAGGACCCTTCTTCAGTCTGTGAGTCAATGCTTTATCCACTGAGCCAAACCGGCTAAGGCAACTTTAATGTTATAATCAGAAGAAAACTTTGCTTGGTTTATTCCAGTTTTTATGAATGTATTAAGAAACTGCTTAGCCCTAGCTGGTTTGGCTCAGTGAATAGAGTGTAAGCCTGAGGACTGAATGGTCCCAGGTTCGATTTCTGTCAAGGGCACATGCTGCATCAGGCAGCCGATCAATGATTCTCTCCCATCATTGATATTTCTATCTTTCTCTCCCTTTCCATTCCTCTCTGAAATCAATAAAAATATTTTTTAAAAGAAACTGCTTATATTCATATCCTTTATGTTATGTAAAATATAAATGTTTATTATAGTTTTGGAGAGAAGTTACATGGAAATATTAAGAAATTCACTCCAAGCCCTAACCGGTTTGGCTCAGTGGATAGAGCGCTGGCCTGTACACTCAAGGGTCCCAGGTTCTTCGATTCTGATCAAGGGCATGTACCTTGGTTGCGGGCACATTCCCAATAGCGGGTGTGCAAGGATGTTTCTCTCCCATTGATGTTTCTCTCTCTCTCTCTCTCTCTCCTTCCTCTCTGTAAAAAATAAATAAAATATATTTTTTAAAAATTAGCTCCTAAAATCTACTAAGATCACATGTGACATAATGGGGTATCTATTTAGAAGCTGAGAACATACAGATGTCAGATTGATTATAATCTCAACCTTCAGAGAACAGATTGAAAAGCCAAAAAGAAGAGCCCTCTAAGTGGTCAAAGTAAGATTTTACTCATTCAGCAGCTAGCCCCTAACCACAATCTATTCACCCACATTTCTGCTCCTTTAAGTAGTCATATGTAAGAGAGGAAATTGTGAGAAGACAGTAAGTGCTGTTAGCATTCATAATACTGTATTGTTCAGTGTATATCTGTCTTGTAGTCCAAATTCCATTGCATGCATACAGCAAGATATGAGTATTCAGTTCACCTTTTATTTCCCATATAAATACACGTTTCCAACTAGACTAAACACTGACACGAAGAATCTAAAGATGACATGTGCCCTTCCTGCCTTGACTCTTAAAAACAAACAAATAAAAACCCAGCAGAGGAAAAAATAAATTCTATCCGTGACTTATTGTGAAATCACACGCCAACAATTTTCTTTCTGAACCTTTGCTATTCTCATTCCCACCAAGGAAACTCGCATCTCCTATTAACCGTAATAACTATGAGCAGTCCACATTTGTGTTTTATATTTCCCCTTTTCCATAGAACAATAGTACTGCATTCTATTTACTCTGCAAGCATAATTTCAACAAACTCCATGAATAATTTGACCATTGCTTTTATTCACTTAGTTAACAGTCATACAGACTGAAGTCACCTAGCCAACTACCAGCTGTTGTTTATTTGTTGGTTGTTTTTTGCAGCACACATGTACTATGGACAGTACAAAGCTAAAGTCTGCTTATGAAACTTTACCTGTCCGTGTATGTCTCCACACACTGTTACTGGTGTCGATACTGGCTGGACATTTGATTCTTCCAGGAGGAGGTCACAAACATAGTCACATAGCCGCTGTAAGGAGAAAAGATAAAACGCAACCTGTTACTACAATATTCAAACTAAGGATCACATGACAAAAAGACAAATACTAATACTTAATTTGTTTGATAGGAAAGGAAACTATCTTTGATGATTCTGGAATTGTTTACAGTAGTTAGCTCCCAAAGTTTACAACCTACTACTTGCATTTTTTTTTTTTTAACTCTAACTCACTTCCAAAAAACAAATATGCCATGTTTGGCCTGTGTTGTTTTCAATAGTCTTTCATTAGCACCATCTTCCTTATCTTGCCAGAATAAAGAGAACTACTCTTTTCACGTTTGCTTCACAGAGTAGCAATTAATATTTAAAACAATTTTTTCTGCTACTGTACAATTTCAAAAATAAAACAGTATAGTGATGTTTTAAAGTACCTATTTCAAGATCTTACTTACTTTTTAAAAAAGTAAGTAAGATTTTTATTGATTTCAGAGAGGAAGGGAGACGGACAGAGAAATAGAAACATCAATGATGAGGGAGAGGATCATTGATTGGCTGTCTCCTGCATGCCCCCTCCTGGGGATCAAGCCTACAACCTGGGCTTATGTCCTTGACTGGAATCGAACTCAGGGCCCTTCAACCCACAGCAGACGCTCTATTCAATAAGCCAAAGCAGGTAGGGCTTACCCACCTTTCTTAGGTATAAATATTTGGAATATTTTTTCAGGTACACTCACCAAACCTCCTCAAAGAGAACCCACCAGAAGTATTTGTAGAGCCCTAGCCGATTTGGCTCAGTGGATAGAACATTGGCCTGAGGACTAAAAGGTGCCAGATTCGATTCCGGTCAAGGGCACATGTCCGGGTTGTGGGCTCGATCCCTAATCTGGGACATGCAGGAGGCAGCCGATCCATTATTCTTTCTCATCATGGATGCTTCCATCTCTCTCCCCCTCCCTTCCTCTTTGAAATCAATAAAAATCTTTTTTTTTTTTTAAAGTACTTGTAGCTGAAACCGGTTTAGCTCAGTGGATAAAGCGTCAGCCTTCAGACTGAAAGGTCCCAGGTTCAATTCTGATCAAGGGCATAAACGTATCTTGGTTGCGGGCACATCCCCAGTAGGGGGCGTGCAGGAGGCAGCTGATCGATGTCTCTCTCATTGATGTTTCTAACTCTATCCCTCTCTATAAAAAAAAATCAATAAAAAATATATTTTAAAAAAATATATTTGTTGAAGTGCTTTGCTATCATTTGTACAATAGTGGCCAGAGTTTTCCGTTTGTTGCCATGAGACCTGGATGTTGTCAGGCACTTGTCCTATCCACACTCTCTGTCAAATTTGACATCATTTAAAAAGAGTCCTATTTTCCATCAATGGAGGTGAGAACCCATACCATGAATTCAATTTAAATGTTTCCCCCAACTACAGTGGTCGGCAAACAGCGGCTCACAGGCCACATGTATGCAGCTCGCCAGCCGCGGTTTGCTACTCTGTTGACTAATGAGTTTGCCCACCACTGCCCCAACACATCCTCTGACACGAGCTGCCAAAGAAGCTCATCTCCCACTCTTCTTTCCAGAATGCATCTCTGGGAAAGAAAAGTTCTCTGTCTCTTGCAATGTTGATCTTTCTATTTGCTTACTCTCGGGTACTGTTGGTTACTTGTAAATTTGAGGGCCCCACTGTTTATACCCCTTTAAAGATCAATTATTAAAATGTTACCCAAATAAACTTATTATAAATTCCACCCTGAATTTAGTCAGATTGTCCTCTAAAGAGGCCTGTCCTCACCCTGCATTACACTGCCCTCCTTTCCCAAGTTGTACTTTACAGTCATGCCATCAACCTATATTATCGGACACTGTAGAAACAGTCCTCTATAGAGCCTGTCACTGTGCAGACTACAAGTGAGGTACATAGGATGCTGTGATTAAACAGCTGCCTTCAAGGAGGACCCAGGGAAGGAATGTCTCTATCAAGAATAAATGTGATTCCCTAAGAAGCTTGTTTTTATCATCTTATAGACTCTGAATTTTTTAATTGATCGGTTCGTACCTTTCGTTCACTCCCAGAACTCAGGGCCTAATCTCAAAGAAGTAACCTGATCATCACAGCTTTTATTATATATATATATACATATATATGTATATATGTATATATGTGTATATATATATATATATACATATATATATATATTCCTACTTCTCGCTTCATCTTGATATTCTATCTTTATTTTCTCTTTGTCTCATTTTTCTTATTCTGAATATTTATCTTGCTACACTGAATGCATCTTTGTTAACCACTCTGTATCCTATGGGAACACAGTGAATCATCATTTAATTAACACTTTTAAACTAATCACAGCACGGATTCATGAGAGAATCTCATGGTTACCATATGTGAATGTGCCAGAATTTGCACCAACATAGGCCAGGGTCTCCTAGCCCATGAGGCCTCCAGAACTGAAGGAGACTGACCCAAATCCCAGTACCGATCTGAAAGTAACGCGTGGAGAATGTAAATCACTCAGACAGCATCTTTAACCTGAAGTCGAACACTAAGTTGAGTAAAGTAAAAGCTGCCTCCTATAAAAACTGCCATGTCTACAGTCCCAACTGAGGATTCAGAGTTAAGTCTCTAAGCCAAACCATTACTCTCATCTCTCCAGTTCAGCAGGAGCTTACAAATTCACATCAAGCAAACACAAAAATAAGAAGTCAGAAATCTCAGGACAAACACTACATATGTCAGCCAGCTACACCAGAACATACAGTGGCCCCACAGAAGCCAGCCTTGCCGTGGGAGAGGCTACTCCAGAGCCTTCACATCTTCGTTCTGCTGCCTGGTCTGTGTGAAGTTTGCTTACACTCACTGCTCCAAAACAGGCACCGAGGCAAGATGCTTACCCTTATCCCAAATTTAGGGTAAACTACACCCACCTCTCTGCATGGTGCCCATTAATTCCTAGTCCTTGAACAAGTAGGGGTTCTTGGCCCCCATGCTTAGGAGACCCTATTTCCCTTGTCTACCTTTTCCTCAAGATACTCGTTCATGGTTCCATTCTAGTTTCTGCTCCTGTACCCCTATTACCTCTAGTCACTCAGAAACACTGGCCTTTAAATTCTCCACCAGAGTATTACTGATAATTCTTTATTGTGGAGGGCTTCTGTCCAGTGAATTATAGGATATTTAGCAACATCTCTGGCTTCTACACCCACTAGATACTCACAGTTATATCCCCCACCCCCACCCCGCAAGCTGTGACAAATAAACATGTCTCCAGACATTGCCAAACATCCTCCTGGGTGCAAATCATCCCCAGTTGAGAACTCCTGGTAATAGACCTTTCTCCTAGAATACTAATACTACTAGAACAGTACCTGCAGCACATATGGCAATCAATAAATGATTGAGCAAAACCAAGATGGCGGCATAGGTAAACACCTAAATTGCTGCCTCACATAATTTCAAAACCACAGCAAAAAGACAGAACAGACACCATTCAGAACCACAGGAAGACTGGCTGAGTAGAAATTCTACAACTAGAAAGAAAGAGAGGGCTCACAGAGACCCAAAAGAGCTGCAAAAAGCTGAGGTACGGAGACACGCGCATGGAGAGGACGGGCACATGGAGAGGACGGGCAGCTGAGGGCCTGGCTGGTTTCCTATAACAGGAGGGAGGCGGAAACTCTGAGTGCACTAAACCCCACTTCTGACTGCACTGAACCCCAGTTCTGGGAAAGACTCATACGGGGGAGTCTGGACTGATGTGAAAAGGGAGGGGTGCACAGAAACTTAGGGGAGCCACGAAAAGCAGAGGTCGGGAGGCAGACAGAGCCCCCCTCAACTGCACTGAAATCCAGGTCCAACTGCACTGAACCCCCATTTCAGGTGAGACCCTGGGAACTCAGACTCATATGGGTCCCCGGAGTGCACGGAAACTCAGGGGAGCCAGAAAGGCAGAGGTCTGGATTCGCTCGTGCGACTGCGCACAAAGAAGGCTGCAGCAATTACCAGAGACACTGAGACCCAGAAGCCACATAGGGCAGGGCTGATGGGAAACCGAGGCTGTCTGCTCAGCCTGAGACTCCACCACATCCAAGCCCAGCACAGAGGCTGTTGCAATCTTGCAAGTCTTAAGACTGAGTCCAGCTCAGAAGTTCTCTGGGTGTAGACACAGCTGATCCTCACAGACAATTGGCTTGGAGTCAATTCCGCCCAGTGATACCAACACAATCAAGACTTAACTACAACAAGGCTGTGCACACAGTCCACAAAGGGATGCACCAAGAGTGTCCACCTCAGGTAACTGGAAAAGTGGAGCTATTGAGCCATGTAGGATACCTAGCACACAAAGCTACTCTACCAACTCAGGAAGCAGCGAAAATACAGAGACAATGGAACAGATCACAAACGAAAGAAATGGAGGAAAACAAACAACTGGATATAGAGTTCAAAACCAGGGTTATAAGGTTTTTTAAAGAATTTCCTGCTGAAACCACTTTGGCTCAGTGGATAGAGCATCAGTCTGCAGACTGAATGATCCCAGGTTCGATTCCGGTCAAGGGCATGTACCTTGGTTGCAGGCACATCCCCAGTAGGAGGCGTGCAAGAGGCAGCTGATCGATGTCTCTCTCTCATTGATGTTTCTAACTCTCTATTCCTTCCCCTTCCTCTCTGTAGAAAATCAATAAAGTATATTTAGAAGAAAAAAAAAAAGAATTTCCTAGAAAAGATGGATAAATTTAGCAAGACCCAAGAGGAGATGAAAAAGTTCCAACTAGAAATTAAACAGACACTGACTGAAATAAAAAATATTGTACAAAGACCTAATAGCAGACAAGAGAACGCAAGAATCTAGTCAAAGATTTGAAATACAAAGAAACAAAAAACACTCAACTGGAAAAAGAAAAAAGAATCCAAAAATGTGAAGATAGTGTAAGGAGCCTCTGGGACAACTTCAAGCGTACCAACATCAGAATTATGGGGGTGCCAGAAGAAGAGAGAGAGCAAGATACTGAAATCCTATTTGAAGAAATAATGACTGAAAACTTCCTCCACCTGGCCAAAGAAATAGACTTATAAGTCCAGAAAGCACACAGAATCCCAAACAAAAGGAATCCAAAGAGGACCACACCAAGACACATAATTAAAATGCCAAGAGCAAAAGACAGAGAGAGAATATTAAACAGCAAGAGAAAAACAATTAATTATCTACAAGGGAGCACTCATTGTCAGCTGATTTCTCAACAGAAACTATGCAGGGCCAGATGGGAGTGGCAAGAAATATTCAAAGTGATGAATAGCAAGAACCTACAACCAAGATTACTCTACCCAGCAAAGCTATCATTCAGAATTGAAGGGCAGATAATGAGCTTCACAGATAAGAAAAAGCTAAAGGAGTTCATCAGCACCAAACCAGTAGTATATGAAATGCTGAAAGGTACTCTTTAAGAAGAGGAAGAAGCCGAAACCGGTTTGGCTCAGTGGATAGAGCGTATGGACTGAAAGGTCCTGGGTTCGATTCCGGTCAAGGACATGTATCTTGGTTGTGGGCACATCCCCAGTGGGGGGCGTCCAGGAGGCAACTAATTGATGTCTCTCTCTCATCGATGTTTCTAACTCTCTATCCCTCTCCCTTTCTCTCTGTAAAAAAATCAATAAAAATGGGGGGGGAGGCGGGAGGAGGGAGAAGGAGGAGGGGGAGGAGGAGGCAGCGGCAGACAAGGCTGGTTTGGTTCAGTGGATAGAGCATCGGTCTTCGAACTGAGGGGTCCCAGGTTCGATTCCGGTCAAGGTCATGTGCCTTGGTTGCGGGCACATCCCCAGTGGGGGGGGGGGGTGCGGGAGGCAGCTGATCGATGTCTCTCGCTCATCGATGTTTCTAACTCTCTATCCCTCTCCCTTCCTCCCTGTAAAAAATCAATAAAATATATTTTTTAAAAAAAGAAGAGGAAGAAGAAGAAAAAGGTAAAGATAAAAATTATGAACAACAGAACAACAAATACATATCTATCAACAAGTGAATCTAAAAATCAAGTAAACTGAAAATCGGATGAACAGAATAAACTGGTGCATATAATAGAATCAGGGCATAGAAAGGGAGTGGACTGATAATTCTTAGGGGGGAAAGGGCTGAGGGGGATGCAGAGAGACACTGGACAAAAATCATACACTTACGGAGGAGGACAATGGGGAGGAGGTAAGGGCAGAGGGTGGGATGGGAGCCAGGTGGAGGGGAGCTATGGGGGAAAAAAAGAGGAACAATTGTAATAATCTAAACAATATTTATTAAATTAAAATAAATAAATATTTGTTAACTAACCAACTTGTGTATCCAAGTTTTCTGAACATCTCTACCTTAATGTCTTGGCTTAGCACCATCTCAAATCCAGCATGCTCAAACCAAACTTCCTTGCATTCCTTAATCTAGTTATAGTATTAACTAAGTTATCCATGCCAGAAACTAAGAGATTACACTGAACTCTTCCCTCTCCCTCATCACCTAGACTTATTCTATCAACAGGTCCTATTATACTTCAAATTCTTTTTTTTTATTATTATTAATTTTTTATACATATATCCCCATTGCCCCCCCTCCCTCCCAGGCATACCCCAACCCCCCCAGTGTCTATGTTCATTGGTTATGCTTTATACTTCAAGTTCTCATGTCACTTGATCGATTATTTCTATGAGATTCCTATCCCATTCCAACTCATGGTTCACAATGTTGTCATAATATTTCTAAAATCTACTGTCACTTCCTTAAAAAATCTCTCAAGGGCACTCCTCTGTTTATGGCAGTGTTTTCCCTAATCCACTCAAGTACCATCATCAAGATTTTGTCATACTCCTACAACAGTGTGTTCATATAACAGTTTTCTTTGAATCTACTTTTTTTTTTTGGTTAGCCACATTTTAAACAATTGTGTCAAAAAGTCACAGAATGTTTTCCCCTAAAATACAAAAAACATTTACCTACGTACCACCTAAAAGATGGCAATCCAAATTTATCAGCCTCATTTGCCATGATTTTGTCCTCTGCATGTCCTCCCAGCTCCACTTCCAGGCGTTATCAACCGCCTCAGATTCCTTCAATCAACTACAGTGGTACCTCGATACGAGTGCCCTAACATACAAGATTTTTGAGATACGAGCCGTCGAGCGAGCGGTTTTTGCTTTGAAATACGAGCAACATTTGAGATAGGAGTCATCGCGCGGATCGGCAGGCTGCACACGACCCACCAGTTTTACCGAGACTCAAGCGTCTCATAGTTTCCCACGCCTCAAGGTTATGGAACGAATTAAACTCGTATCTCGAGGTACCTCTGTATGTTCTTTCTTTTGGATTAAGCTATGCCATGGCACATGCTATTTATCCTGCCTGCATGTTCTTTCCTTCCTGTTCTGTCTACCTAAACAAACTCTGCTCATCCTCTCATTTCTCCGTGATGGCATCAGAATTAGGTGCTGCTTCTCTGTTTCCTAATATCTTAGCCGGTCCTCTACTTTAGCACCTGTCACACCATGCGATGATCATGTGTTCATTTTTTATATCTCCCTTACTACACTGAGAGCCCCTCAAAGGCAGAGACAAGTACGCGATTCTACCTCTAGTACTCACATGGAACAGTACTTGACACAGGGAGCATTTCAAGAAAGGTTTGTTGCCAAAACCAGTTTGGCTCAGTGAATAGAGCGTCGACCTGTGGACTGAAAAGTCCCAGGTTTGATTCCCATCAAGGGCATGTGTCTTGGTTGCAGGCACATCCCCAGTAGGGGGTGTGCAAGAGGCAGCTGATCGATGTCTCTCTCTCATCAATGTTTCTGACTCTATCCCTCTCCCTTCCTCTCTGTAAAAAATCAATGAAATATATTTTTAAATTAAGGTTTGTTGTTAAACAGTATACAGTTTGATGCAACAAGCATTATCTGATTATCACATACAAGGCAATGTTTTAATACTGTAAAGAATATAATAAACAAGATATGGCCCTGGCCCTCAATAAGCTTGTATTCTAATGGTGGAGATGGACACATTTGCTACCAGACAAGACAGAATACTGTAAGTGGCAAAACAGAGTAAAAATGCTATTGGGAAAAGGTTAATATAGAACAGAAAGAACAGGGATTTTAAAAAATATGTTTTTATTGATGTTTAGAGAGAAAGAAAAGGAGAGGGATAAAGATAGAAACCCTGATGACACAGAAATATCATCTATCGGCTGCCCCCTGCTTGGGATTGAGCCTGCAACCTGGGCATGTGCCCTGACCCAGAATTAAACCAGCGATTTCTTGGTTCCTGGGTTGAAGCTCAACCACTGAGCCATGCTGACCTGGCAAGAATGGGACTTTTTATTAGCAATTAAGTTCAGGCATGTCCTCTGCTGAGTAACTCAGGTCAAAATCACTTAAACCTCATCAATTCCTGGCTTTGGTACTTACTCTGCCTATCACAAGGATTGTGCAAATGACAGAATGGATAAGAAGGTGCTCAGAAGACTATAATATAAGTAGCTATGTAAATTCTAATCATTATTAATAATTCAGACTATGGAATCCAGGAACCTTGTATGGAGAAAGTGGCTAAAGCTCAAAAGAGGCATGGAGTTTATTGCATAGAGCAGTGATCGGCAAAGTGTGGCCCACAAGCCACATGCGGATGGCGAGCTGCGGTTTGTCGCTCTGTTGACTAATGAGTTTGCCGACCACTGGGATAGGGGCTTAATCACAAGGAACAACAGCCTGTAATTATTGGAATCGAGAGTCTAGGTCAGTGGTCGGCAAACTCATTGGTTAACAGAGTGGCAAACCGCGTTCGCGAGCCACAGTTTGCCGACCACTGGCATAGAGCAGCATAAGTGGTAGTTCTGGACATGAACCCTGGAGGCAGACTTGCCTAAGTTTGAATCCCAGCCCATCCATTTACTTACTAGCTGCATGACTTTGGAAAGTTAATCTGTCTGTGCTTCAGTTATCTGTTTGTAAAACACGGCAGATATTAGTACCCAACCCACAGATTATTAAATAATTTAATATAGCCCTCGCCAGTTTGGATCGGTGGATAGTGTGTCAGCCTACCGACTGAAGGGTCCCAAGTTCGATTCCGGCCAAGGGCGCATGCCTGGGCTGCGGGCTTGATCCCCAGTGGGGGGCATGCAGGAGGCAGCCAATCAATGATTCTCTCTCAGCATTGATGTTTCTCTCTCTCTCTCCATCTCCCTTCCTCTCTGAAATCAATAAAGAAATATTTTTTTGCCGAGACCGGTTTGGCTCCGTGGATAGAACATCGGCTTGTGGACTGAAAGGTCCCAGGTTCGATTCCAATCAAGGGCATGTACCTTGCTTGCAGGCACATCTCCAGTGTGGGGTGTGCAGGAGGCGGCCAATCGATGTCTCTCTCTCATCGATGTTTCTGACTTTCTATCCTTCTCCCTTCCTCTCTGTGAAAAATCAATAAAATATATTTTTAAAAAATATTTTTTTAAAAAAATTCAATATATGTGTTATGTACATATTAAATAGGTGACAAAAACAGACCAAAAAGAAGCAAAGGGGCAAGGAAGTACAGAGCATTCTGTCAGAAGACAGCAATCCAATGTGCTTAGAATAGAAGATTTAAAGAAGAAAAAGTGATGAAGTGGAAGACATATCTAGAAAAGCAAGCTATTTGTCATCCTAAAAAGGCTGTTAACTGTATCAGAAAGAGCTCTGCACAAGGAGGCTTTCCAACCTAATTCATGGCTTAGCAGGACATCCTCAGACAAATCATAAATACCACAAAGCTAGGTACCCCCTCAGTAAAATGAAAAGGGTCTAGAATTAGATGGACTCTAATTCTCTCTCAGCTCTGCGATTCTAGGAAGTGGGCTGGGGAGTGATTAGAGGTGCGCACTGTCCGTTAGATCCCTGCAGCCACATGTAGCTATTGAGCACCTGAAATGAGACTGGCCTTAATTAGAACATGTCATAAATGTAAAATACACACATTTTATAGACTTAGTACCAAAAAAAGGGAAATATTACATTAATAATTTTATATTAATTACATGTTGAAATTAGGTTAAATAGTACTAAAATTAATTCCATCTGTTTCTTTTTCACTTTTTAAAAAATGTATTTTGCACCCTAGCTAGTTTTGCTCAGTCAATAGAACATCAGTCTGCGGACAGGTTCAATTCCAGTCACGGGCAGATGCCCGAATTATGGCTGATCCCCAGTAGGGGGAAGTGCAGGAGGCAGCTGATCAATGCTTCTCTCTCATCATTGATGTTGCTATCTCTACCTCTCCCTTCCTCTTTGCAGTCAATAAAAATATTTAAAAAAATAAAAAAACATTTTGCAGCTCATATTTCTAAGCTTTTTATTTCTACTGGACAACACCGTTACAGACTATTTTCAGAATACACAAGAGACTGATTCTGTGGCTAAAATGACAAACAAAATGTAAGGCATTATCAAAAAACAGTCTTAAAAACACGCTTCTAGTCCCTTATAAAGTCATGGTACAGTATATACAAAGTCCTGTACTATGTTCAGTTTTCCTTGTATTATCTGAAGAAAGATACAATGCAAATCCAAACAACTCAAGTAAACAGAATGATCAATAAGACAGGCAATAAGGTTAGAGACAAGTATGTATGGAAAGATAAAGACTACAATATATGATGACAATCTATAAAATCAGACAAAAGCTGAATGAGAATTTATGAAATGCTGTTCAACAAATATCAGGAAAAAAGCAAGGGAGAATCCTTTAAAGCTTTATGGAGGTATTTCAGAAAGAGGTACAACTCTGCAGAACAAGTACCCTTATACCAAAAACTCAGGGATGGCTAAGATTAAATGAAAAAGTGAATTCTACAAAGATTATACTAACTATTAATCCATAAAAGTGGTTACTGTGGAATTACACAATTCTTTGTATTGCATCTCTGAGATAGACACTAGTATTTTCCCAATCCTTACCATGGTAACTGTCTTAAGTTCCTCAGTAAGAAAACTGAACACCAACTCAACATGCAATTTCTTTGCTTACATGTCCCTTTTAAGAACCACCTAAGAGATCTGACAATCTTCAAGTTATAAAACCCAACACCTGCCTAAGTTCTTAAGTTTAAATATTCAATAAACCTGATTTTTATCATTCAGCCTTCCACAGCCAGATATGGAATCTGTATCTTCTTTTTTTTTTTTTTAATATATTTTATTGATTTTTTTACAGAGAGAAAGGGAGAGGGATAGAAAGTCAGAAACATCGATGAGAGACATTGATCAGCCGCCTCCTGCACGCCCCCTACTGGAGTTGTGCCCACAAGCAAGGTACATGCCCCTTTCCTGAATCGAACCCAGGACCTTTCAGTCCGCAGGCCAACGCTCTACCCACTGAGCCAAACCGGTCTCGACGGAATCTGTATCTTCTATGAACAGCTCTGAAATCTTCATTGGAGATGAGAATCACATGACCTCTTTTTAAAGAAAGGTTATACTTTTATACTTCATCCTTAATCCTTCAAAACAGTTATATTAATTTGATTGAGTACCAGTGATTTGACCACTTCCAATTTAGGTATAGAGAAATCATGATTAGATCTAGAACATCCTCTGCATTTATTTTATTTAGTACGTCCAACTTTTAGTCAGTCTAAAACACAGTGAGTTTCTGTCTTTTCTCCCAGAACAAATCTTTTCCATATGATCACTAAGTGGCCCCAATGATTACTTTCCTTCCCCACAGAACCTTTTACTTTGGCTTAATGTCTCCGAAAAGGTGCTCCTGGAATACTTTCTTGGCCTGCCGAATTTTAGTTTGCACTTCATGCCAAGAAGTAAAATCAAATTTAAAGTTTTTTAAAATATACCAAAGAAGAGCAAATTAATTTGACAAAAACATTTCCAAGACAAAAAAAAAAAGCCTTTGCTTAAAAGAAAAATTCATAATTTTCCCCAGTATTTGTCCAGAAGATTTTTTTTAAAAAACATTAAGAAACATACATGCCAAATGCAGTCCATTTTGTGTTGCAAGGGGAAATGAAATGGTTTAATAATATTTCCTTGAGGTGGGAAGGAAATCTGTTTATCAAACTGAGAGGTCTAAAGAAAATCCAACTGATTATCATCCAAATCATTTTTTAATGTCCAATTTCAAGTTAATATCAACATACATTTTTATAATAAGCAACATTTTACTAATTATAAACACAAAGCTTAAAACAGCTTCCCATATGCTAAAGAACAGAAAACTTCACCTCAGTTCACTGACATGCAAAACCCCGCTTCTCTCATGGGGTGAACAATGCTACCAAAAGATGTCTGGTTAGTGTTCCATGATCTGGGTCCCAATATTGCTTGTATCTTTGTTTCTTAAAGAAGACATGAAGGTCCCTAACCGGTTTGGCTCAGTGGATAGAGCATCGGCCTGCAGACTCAAGGGTCCCAGGTCCGATTCCGGTCAAGGGCATGTACCTTGGTTGCAGGCACGTCCCCAGTGGAGGGGTGTGTGCAGGAGGCAGCTGATTGATGTTTCTAACACTCTCTCCCTCTCCCTTTCTCTCTGTAAAAAATCAATAAAATATATATTTTTAAAAAAGAAGCCACAGCCAAGACCGGTTTGGCTCAGTGGATAGAGCGACGGCTTGCGGACTGAGAGGTCCCAGGTTCAATTCCGGTCAGGGGCATGTACCTTGCTTGCGGGCACATCTCCACTGTGGGGCGTGCAGGAGGTGGCTGATCGATGTCTCTCTCTCATCGATGTTTCTGACTTTCTATCTCTCTCCTTTCCTCTCTGTAAAAAATCAATAAAATATAAAAAAAAAATACTTAAAAAAAAAAAGCCACAAAGGACTCAGATGAGTATGAAAACTACATTTCTACGAATATGGCTTTGTCCTCATTTTAAATTATCCCATTAAGGGGAAAATGCACAAGAACGACTCTCCTATAACACAGCGCACATCATTTACCTCTAAGTACAAGTAAGTTACATTCACAACAGCACCTCTGGCTTTCAACATTCTGCACATCTGTTTGTCGTTCAATACCAACTTCCTGTACCAAAAGAGACGGCAAAAGGAATAAAAAAAAAACAGTAACATCTTCCTTAAGCGGAAAAAAAAAAAAATTCACCCAGATAAACTGCTTCAAACCCAAGCTGAAAGAATAAAAACCATTTCAAAAACTATTGGCAGTTTACCCACTTACCGCACAGCAAACAAATCAATGTTCATTGAGCAATAAGAGAGAGGAGCACCTACTTAGGCACCTAAGCCCTAGTGGCAACACACGCACAAAGACACAAAGACTTGTCAAAAGAGACCTGCATTCATTCCTTTACACACACACACACACACACACACACACACTCACTGTTCCTGGGACTCGGCGGCCACGAAAAAGCCACCGCTTTTGGGAAACCCAGAAAATGCCATCCTAAGTTAAGAAGGGATCGTGGGGGAACAACTTAAAAAAAAAGCAGAGCCAAGACTGGTGTGGCTCAATGGATAGAGGGTCGGCTTGCGGACTGAAGGGTCCCGGGTTCGATTCCGGTTGGGGGCATGTACCTTGCTTGCGGGCACATCTCCATTGTGGGGCGTGCAGGAGGCGGCTGATCGATGTCTCTCTCTCATCGATGTTTCTGACTTTCTATCTCTCTCCCTTCCTCCCTGTAAAAAATCAATAAAATATATATTTTTTAAAAAAAGCAGAAAAGTGTGTGTCATTCATTGAGGGACTACTTCATTGGTCCACTTTTCCCATGAGCTCGGCGGCGTCCAGGGAAACGGGGTTCACATCGGACTGGGCAGAAGCGAGCCAACACTTGCGAAGAACAATCGGGAGGAGCGGCAGGGCCGGCGGGGCGCCCCGACCTCCTCTCCCCTCCCGCCCACCGGGGGGGGGGGCGCGCTCCCGAGGCCCGGGCATCTGTCAGCCGCCGGCCACCTGCGCTCCTGTCACCGCCTCCGGGGAGGAGGGATGACCCCATCCTCCCGAGGGCACGGCCGCTGCGGCGCGGTCCGGGCTCCGGGAGGCCGGGGAGGGGGTCAGGCAGGGGAGGGCAGCCTTCTCTGCACGCCGGTTAGGGGTCCGGGGCCCCGCGGCGGCCCGCCGGCCAGGCAGGAGGCGCGACCCCGGGGCCAGAGGCCGCGACACCCCTCAGGACCCCCGCCACGGACCCGGGACGGCGCTCGGGGGGACGCCGGCTCCTCCGACAACCCCCGCCCGCCGCGCGACGCCGAAAGGGACCGAGCCGCCCGGCACCGCGTCCGCCGAGACGGGACGAGAGGCCGGCGGCGGCGGCGGCGGCGGCGGGGAGGGGGGTGGGGGGGTCCCGCGTCGAGAAGGGCGGGCCGGCGGGCGCCCCACTGCCGGAAGGGGCGAACCCGACCGGCGGCGCTCCCGCCCCGACCGAGCTTACCTTCAGGTCGTTCTCCGGAAGGTACTTGCACAGCCGCGCTATCTCCACATACTTGTCCAAGTCCAGGGGCGCCATTTTAGGAAGAAACTAGCCCCGACGACGGCGGCGGCGGCGGCGGCGGCGGCGGCGGCGGCAGCGGCGGCGGCTGAAGTAGCGGCGGCAGCGGCAGAGGCCGAAGCCGGAACTCTCCCTGCGTCACGTCCGGCCCGTGAGACAGGGCTGCGCGGCGACGTAGAGCTTGACCTAGGTCTCCCCGCCGCCTCGACACGCCCCGCGCCTTCGCCTTCCCCCGCGGAACTCCGGCGGCAGGCCCGGAGGG
>PVJN01033061.1:0-23699 GCA_004026805.1 Lasiurus borealis | reverse complement strand
TCCTCCTCCTCCTCCTCCTCCTCCTCCTCCTCCTCCTTCGCCTTCTCCTTCTTCTTTTAAGGTATCTTTCAATGTCTGGCTTTTAGAAAGACATGAAAGTAAAATAGATAGATAGATAGATAGATAGATAGATAGATAAATAAAATGGCATTTGTTTTCTGAGCAGGCCCCACAAATATACTAACTTTGTCCAAGCGAATGTATAGAAGTCTCTTCTTATTACAAGACGTTGCAAACATATTGAATCAGAGAACTTTCACATTGCACCATTTTATAGTTTGTATCTATCAATCTTGTCCTTTACAGTCAATTTTTCCAGCAGCAAAAATCTCCCTAATCCCTTGGGAGGCTTCTGTCCATCGCAAAGGCTAAAGGGCAATATTGGGCATCCTAATAAACATATAACTTCTCTTGAGGTTTTGCATGGTCACCACCCAGGAACCAGGGGTCCAGGGCCGGGGCCTGGGACACCACAGAAAGAGTAAAAAGTCTTGCAGGAACCTCCGCCCCCTCCTCAGAGACAGCTGTGTAACCTTAGTTGTCACTGAAACATTAGCAAAAGGCAGGCTTCCGAGAAGGGATGACACCAAAGCTGTGTGGGAAGGAAGGAAAGCCATTTACAAAGGTAGGATTGCTTGGCGGGGGAACGCCAGTTGAGAAATAAATGGTGTCCGCATGCGTTTCATTGAATGCAGGGAATTTAATCCCGAGACATCTTGAGCTGGAGCTCACTCTCCTGTTTCCTGTCGGGGTTGGCAGTGGCCTGCTCTATTATTGAGAGGCGCCCCGAGAAGGGAGGCGCTTGGGGCAGAGGGGGCACTTTGCCCTCACTCTCTGAAGCTGCCATTACATGAGAGGCCAGACCCACAGTTTCAAGAGCCAGTCACTGATGCATCCTCTGAGGCAGGCTTCTTCCTTTTCCTTCCTTTTCTTTTGTTTTTAACACTTGCTTTAGATACGCTATACTGTGTAGTGTTAACCCCAGTTATGCATGAAAATCACTCTTCTGTGTTGTGAAACATTTTAACCACATGAACTCATTATTTTTAAAAAGTCACTCTCGCCCTAACCAGTTTGGCTCTGTGAAGAGAGCATCTATCTGCCTGTGGACTGAAAGGTCCCAGGTTCGATTCCTGTCAAGGGCATGTACCATGGTTGTGAGCACATCCCCAGTAGGGGGCATGCAGGAGGCAGCTGATTGATGTTTCTCTCTCATCCATGTTTCTAACTCTCTATCCGTATCCTTTCCTCTCTGTAAAAAATCAATAAAATATATTGAAAAATAAAATAAAATAAGAAGTCACTCCCTGGCCCAGGCATTTTAAATGAATTGGTCTGGAATGAAGCCTGAGCACAGTATTTCTAATCTCCCTAGCTGATCCCAATGTGCACCCTCATGTGATTCTCAACCTGGGGTCCCCAGGAGCCCTCAGAAACAACTCTGAATATTTCAAAGAGCTCAAAGACAGACACATATTTTACCCACGATTAACTTCCTCCGGTTAATGCTGAATCGCTTTGCTCTTGGCTGAACTGAATGCACACCTTGTGGTAGCACCTTACCTTTTTCTGGTGAGAAACTGAACAACAGTTTCTAAAATAAAACTCAAGTAGAAAATGCTTAGTTTAGAAAATGTAGTTTTTAAGTAAATAAAATAAAAACCTGGCTCGGAGGCAAAAACGAATAAAAGGGTATTTTCAGGTGAAAAGGTTGGGAAGCCATCTGATAAGATTGTCTTTTAAACTGGTATAAAACTAGCCTGGGAACACACAATGCATAAATAAATGAAAGGCAAGCTACATTTAGGGAAGCCAGTTAGGGAGTTTTATGTTTGTCCCAGAGGATGAAGTGGGGGATCTTTGCCTCTGAGATCCCTGGCATTCTCTCGCTGGAGGCAGCTCCCCATCACCCCATCTTGCTTCTATCAATCCCATTAGGACCAGACCCTTCAGGAGCTGTCTGAGAAAAATCACAGAGGGAAGTACTAGAGATTATTTCTATTGTCTACCAAGCTGGTCTCTTGCTATCATCCGGAAATGTTTAACATAAGTGAATCTTTAATTAACTTCAAAAAGTGCCTGTGCCGGGTCTAAGGTATGTAAACATGGCAGGACAAAAGTCACTAATGTTTGGCAAGGGGAATTTTCAAAACATCAATTAGAAAGAGTTGGTATGCCCGATGAACACCCACCTTGACAGTAGGAAAGAAATTAGTGCTAATTATGAGTATCCCTCTTACTTCACCAAGCATTTGTTTATGCTTATACACTCGGGAGGTGAAATCAAGCGCATTTTTTGTGTGCTATATTTTATTTCCTTATAAATTCAATAGATGTTTAAAGGAAATAGATCATGTGTCAGACACTGCTCCAGGCACTAGAAATAGAGAGAAGTGAGCAAAAGCAAACTTATTCCCATGAAGCTTGGGTCCTAAAGGGTCTCCAGAGTTGGGAAGTGACTGCTAGTCAAGACGAGTGCATGACAAAGAAGCTTTCACTGCTTTAAAATATTTGTCGTTCACACTTCTAAAAAAGATGCCTCCTTTGGGAGCAGAAAGCTAAGCTATTCCTCTCAACCCTTAACGAGAATATTTTTAATTCACAGCTGCCCATTACGTGAATTAAATCAAAACCTAACTGAAAGAGGGAAACATAATTTTATGTTCTTATGTTCCCATCCCCAACAGCTTACAATTCAGCATTTACTGGCCAGAAGCTTGGGTCACCCAAGTAGAGCTTATTCCTTCAGAGGCGATAAGCGAGAGACTGCACTGTGTTTACGAATTTAGAGGTGAGAAGAGAAAGAAAAGCAATCTGAGGAAATCTGAAAAGGACCTCGGAGACCAGTAAGTTTAATTTGGAGAACACTGACACTCGAATCAGATACTTCCATGTAATAAATATTTGTTGAAAATTTCTGTGGGCGGCTAGATTCCGTAGATAGGGTGACATTGTGTTTCTTTAGACGTTAGCACTTTGTATGTACAATCATACCGTATAGGATCCATTTCAGCTCTCATTTCCAATGGGTAGTCCCTTGAAGAAAAAAAATCGTATAATGTGTCTACGGTTCAGTATAAAATTATCTTGGGTAGCGTTTCTGTTGACAGGATTGAGGCAAATGCTAATTGTGCCACCTTCTTGGCTGGGGTGTTTTTCAAGGAGCGGGTATAAAGCCTTTAAGGCAGGGAAAGTGGTTGCGAGTCACAGAGTATTCTAGCAGCTGAAACCCTACGCTGGAGATAAGCGTCAGCTGGCCTCGCCGTGAATGGCCGCCTTCACGGGGACAAAGAGTGAATGTGAAGAGGTGCAGCCAACATGTCATCTAAAGCCCCACACCACCGCCACATTGTTCTGAGCACTTATAAAAACAGTTTTCCAGGAGCGCAGATTCTTCAAGAAAAGTTAAATGTTCACTGTATAATCAATCTGCTGTGAAGAATTGGTAAGAGATCGAGAATGCTTTAAAAAAAAACAACAAAAAATAAAAACAAGCCTCCTGTTTAAGTTATTTTTCAAGAGAAGAAAAAAAAATATATGGTTTGATGTCTTAGGAACTGATGCAGTATAAATAAAAAAAAATTTTTTTTAGTCAAATAATAACCGATGCTTAAAGATTTGGCCAAAAAACACCTAAGAAGCAATTGAATTTTTAAAATTGTCTACCCACAGAAATGTTAAGACAAAGTTTGCAGTATTATACCTGGACACTATAAAAATACTTAATCTCACTGTTCACATATTACTTTAACAAACAAATATTTAAGCTAGGTGTCCCGCAGAATAACACATATGGAGGATATAACCTCTGACATGGATTTTTTTTTAAGTGACATTGATTATGTTAAAGCACAAAAAGGATGATTGCCAGAGAAATTAAAAGGACACCAAATAGTGTATGGAGCATATTTGCACTAAATATTCTTTTGCTATTAATCTGAAATTTAAATGTAACTGGACATTCTGTATCTTTATTTGCTAAATCTGGCTACCCTTATAAAGTAGATATACATTTTTTTAAATTAATAAAGCCCTAAAAATTTTTAAACATTTGATTCTCCCCAATGGTATGGACTGAATTTCCAGTCTCCTCTCCCCCATGGCCATTCATATGTTGAAGCCCTAACCTCCAAATGTGACTGTACTTAAAGATAAGGCTTTTAGGAGATAATTAAGGTTCAATGAAGTCATAAGGGTCCTATTTATAGCAGTAAAGGAAGGGAGAGAGCTTTCTCCAAGCACATGTACTGAAGAAAGGTTATGTGAGCTCTCAATAGAAGGTGCTCACCTGCAAGCCAGAGAGAGAGCCCTCACCAGAACCCAACAGTACTGGAACCCTGCTCTCAGACTTCCTGCCTCCAAACTGTGAACGTAAATTTCTGTTGTTTGAGTGACCCAGTCTAGGGAATTTTGTTATGACAGGCTGAAATGACTAAGGCAAAGACCCACTGCACTCCTTCTTCCGACCAGTCATTACACTTGTAATTACAATAATTTCAGGATGTTCCTTTCTGGTAGATCATAATCACTCTGATGGCAGGGAGGGCAGAGAGTGGCCTGGTTTGTCTTTTGCTGTATGCTGAGTGGAGTGTACCATGCCTCTGGCTTATAATAGGGCTAAGCAAATATCTCTTAACTAACTGAATACTGAATGAATTAAGTGACTAGAAAGGTGGACAAAAAAGAGTGTGTTCACGGCAGTGTTATATAATAGCGATAAAACATTAAGAAACATTCAAATGTCCAAAAATTAGGACATTTTAAAATAAAGTAATAGTAGTACAATCATTGACGATGTATTTGTAGTCACTGAAAAGGATTTCGCAAATATTATTTTTAATGGCATGACAAAATTCACATAAAATCATATATATATATATATATATATATATGTATATATATATATATATATATATATATATCCCTCATATGCAAATAGGCTGAATGGCGGAACAACTGGTCACTATTACATGCACTGACTACCGCACATGGAAGATAGTGGGCATTGGCAGCAGGCAGCAAAGCATAGAACATGGAGGGCATCGGCTGCAGCAGGATGGTGGAGCAGGTGAGTGGGGGCACCAGACCAAGGAGGGGCACTGGTGGCTGTCATTGGGGCGAGCCTCTGGTGGTTACTGAAAATTCTTTGCTCCCATGTGCCCTAGTCCTACCAGGCGCTCACACCTGCTGCCAGCCCCAATCACCCCTCAGGGTATCTCCAGGTCCCCCTGCTCCTGAGGGGTGATTGGGGCCCACTGCCAGCAACAGCCCTGCTCTCACTTGCTGCCAGTGCTGGAGCCACCACTCGCACGCACTGCCGGTGCTTGGTGCTGGTCCCAACTGCCCAGCTCTGTCAGCAGGTGCAAGCGACAGCTGCCAGTACCGATTGCCCCTGAGGGCTTCTCCATCTCCCCCTGCTCCTGAGGGGGAACCAGGGCAGCAGCCACCACTTGCACCTGCTGACAGCACCAGCCCTGCTCATACCCACTGCTAGTGGTGGCTCTAACGGGTTCTAATTGCTCCGTGCCGTCAACGGGTGCAAGCAGGGCTGGTGCCATCAGTGCATGGGAATGGCCGTGGCGGAGTGGGGCTGCCAGCAGACATGGGACCAGGGCCCCAGTGGGAGGGGTCGGGCAGAGGAGTGAAGGATGTGCCGAGACCTGCCCCTGTGCCCACCACAGCCTTGCAGCCCACTGTTCCTTTCAACCTGCACAAATTTGTGCACTGAGACCCTAGTGTTATATAAAAAATAGGATATAGGTATCTGTATATATACATACACAAAGAGAAACATTTGGGAGGAAATGAAATTGATAAGAATGGTTTCTCTTAGATACTGGGATTAGATCAAATTTTCCTTTATGTTTTTCTTTACTTCTCAGATTTGCTATGATGCTTTTTAATCAGAAAGAAAAGTAGCAATAATTTGGTATGAGTTATATGGATTGAAAAGATGGTCTCTGCCAACTTTTTCTAGCAATGAAAACAAAGCTAAGTTGGTCAAAGTCATTAGTGCAGGGCTCAGGAAATAAAAAAGTAGACTCCATTGGAAAAATACCTCAGTATTGAGATTAAATGAAGTAACACCATAGAGAAAGCCTTGAACACACACAGCAATTTTCTTTGCTGAAGTCAGAAGTCTCCTAAAATCCTTTTGCCAGCATCGCACATACACACTCAAACCTCCTTTGTTCTTGGGTTTACTCACAAACCCTTCACCCTTCCACTAAGCAATTCTTTTCTACTTCATCTGTGTTTCAAATGAATAATTTACAGATTTTGTGGCCTGAGCAGGACTTGTCCAAAGACTAAATTGTGATAGTACCCTAAAATTTAGGGAGTTTAGGATTTTACTTTCAGAATGTGAATATCTTTGAGCGACCTGGAGAGAATCAAGATATATGTGAGCTATTGATGAACTTATATTGTGTCATAAATACATATAAAGTACAATTGACAAAAGCCGTAGAATTGTAGTTGTATTTATTGGAGTAAAGGATATATTAATATAGAAAAAATGTATTATGCAACAGAAATAATTTGCACCTTAGTTTTGTGTGTGTGTGTTTTGTCTTATTTTTTGTTTGGGGAATTACTGTCTTGTAGGCACTGTACTGTCTTTCAGTCCCAAAGAGATGAAGTGCTATACACGTGCATTATATTTTTACTTCATTCATTAGTTTATTGCTTTATCACTACTGGTGAGAGTTCAAATCAACAAGTATTGATTGGATACCTACTATCTGAAAGGCACTGTCCTAGTTTGGGGGATACAAAGATAAATGGAGACGACCCTCTCTAACTATTATGGAGAGACCTTTGCCCTCATGGAACATGTAAACAAATATCACTACAGGTAAGGACTTAGACAAAGCCATGTAGAGAGGATTTGGGGCAGAAATGAAAGAGCCTGTAGTGAATGCTTTGGCTGCCCTGTCAAGACTCCCTTCCTCAGCCTGGCAGACCCGACTCACCGCTGCTATGGATGTTGGTTGCTGAAGGCACACAGCTGCCCCCTTCTCTAAAGAATTTCCTTTGACAAAATGTCCACTTTTCCACACTGGAGAGGAGTCCCAGTATGGCTGAGAAACTCAGTAGTGGCTGCTGTCCTCTGTAGATTAGGATAATAGGAGATTCCTTTATAGAGCTATGCTCCCTGATATCAATGGGGGTAGTAGGATCTCAGAAGAGCAGAAGCCTGGTGGCAGTACTTGACCATCAAAAGCAAGGTGTGCATGATTTCAAAATGTACAGGAGGTTGCTTAGCAGGCTCAGCTTATTGGGGATTTATGGAGCTAGTTCATAAAACACAGTGTTTCTAGGATTAGATTCATGGCAAGCAATGAGTCTTGCTTAATATATATAACCAGTGAAAATAGAGCATGCACAGATGAGCAGAAGACTAAGGTCAATCATCTGAATAAAAAATCATGATCATTTGTTCAGTTAACAGACCTGTGCTAGTTCTCAGACTCATAACCTGTTGCTTGAAGTGATGGCCAAGTTCCTATGAGGAAGGATCTTGCAACCCATAGAAAGTTTAAATAGCAGTGATTCCCCTAGTCTTTCTACAAAGGGATCGAGGGCCACTTACTCAGGGAAACATACACTGTGGAAAGTGGGCTGTCGAATCAGAGATCTGAGTTGACTGTGATACCTAAGGACCCAAAGTACCATCATCCATTAGAGGATAGCAGTTCTGGCCCAGGTCCATCTCAAAGTGGGTCCACAGGGTTCATGAACCCACCCTGTGGCTCTTCACTGACAAGCTTAATTTACCATCAGAATAGGTGTGCCTAGCATTTGGAAGAAGCATCTCATTGACCAGTACAGAAAGAATTGTTATAGTAAAAAAAAAACAAAAAACAAGTAAAATCCCTGAAATATACAAGATAATACATCAAAAATTATTACACTCCGTATGGAAAGGTGGGGATTGGTGCCACTCTCAAGGACTGAAGGGGTGAAAAGACCATGCTCTCCATCAGCACCATTTAATTCACCAGGCATGAAGTGATAAACTGTGGACAAAATGGCTCAGCCATTGATATAAGGCAGTCTCTAAGCCAGTGGTTCTCAACCTTTCAAATGTCGGGACCCTTTAATATAGTTCCTCATGTTGTGGTGACCCCCAACCATAAAGTTATTTTTGTTGCTACTTAATAACTGTAATTTTGCTACTGTTTTGAATCATAATGTAAATATCTGTGTTTTTCGATGGTCTTAGGCTCTACAGCAGCGGTTCTCAACCTGTGGGTCATGACCCACAGGTTAAAAACCATTAGCAGGGTCACTTACCACCATTGGAAAACACATATATTTACATTACGATTCAAAACAGAAGAAAAATTACAGTTATGAAG
The DNA here is from genome assembly GCA_004026805.1 of Lasiurus borealis. Taxonomy (NCBI): domain Eukaryota; kingdom Metazoa; phylum Chordata; class Mammalia; order Chiroptera; family Vespertilionidae; genus Lasiurus; species Lasiurus borealis. Next base: position 15,336 of record PVJN01033061.1, on the reverse strand, counting down.
TAGCAACAAAAATAATTTTATGGTTGGAGGTCACCACAACATGAGAAACTGTATTAAAGGATCGCCATTGCTCTAAGCAATACTTCCTTAGTTAACCAGATCTTGAAAAAATATCTATTCTTAGATGGAATAAATTTCATGTGAGAAACAACTGGATATGAGCGGTACAAGGGATAGAGTGTTATAGATATTGTTGGTGCTCTGCAAGATCCCCTTTTTTCCAAGCCAGCGTATTAGAACCACAGTTACTGAGACTCTGTCTTCTAATGGCTCATAGCTGCACCCTTACTGGAAAATTGCCCTTGACCAAAAAGAGAATTGCCTCTCCTGAGAGGTAATGAAACTCCTCTTTCTAACAGGAGCAACCTGCAGTCAGTGAGAATGTCGGGGAGTATAAATCCTGTGATGTACGCATGCTCCAGAGCTCTCCCTGGGATGGGGCTGAAGGTAGCTGCAATGGAGATTATGTTCTTGTTTATCTCTTCCCCTGCCCTCTTCTGCTTCCCTCATTTGCTTTTCCCCTGAGGGGATACCCTCATAAAACCACGTGCACACGATTTGTGCCTCCGGCTCTGTTTCTAGGGAACATGACTCAAGATAGTACCTCAGCTAGTTTTGGTTGCCAAGAGAGACAGTGACTTGAAATACTATTACAGAGTAAAATAAAAGTCAGAAATGAAGATCAATTAATGTTCTGGTTTTAATATTCCGTGGTTAAGCTCCTTCCATTGAGAAAGAGACTTTTCAAAGATAACAAAGTTCCAATCGGTACTTGTAATGGTAACCTGGAATTTATTTTTCAGTCAATTGCAGTACAATCCATCTTGTGGAGTCATCTCTCAGCATGAAAAGAAACATGGCCACTTCTTTTTATCTTTTTTTCTTATTTGTCTCCTGCCCTTTCAGAGCTTACACTCTAGGGTTGTATCTAAGTCTCCTCTCAGTTTGTTTGAAAAGGTGAGAGCAGGATACGCGTCTGGGCAAAGAAGAGAAGAAAACAGTGTCTTTCTGAGGGAAGGGTGATAGTATTTTCCCCAAGTACAGGAAGCAAGTGAACACACTGTCTATAGAGAAGTTAACACAGTGACAAAACCCGGTAAAAGTCAGTGTGATTTTTATGATCGCCATGCTCTGGCAATCCTGAACAATGGTAGCGTTAATGCTCGCTTTAGCCACTGAAGAAAATCCTAATACTATTCCATTTTGGTAATCTCTGGACCATCAGGCGTAGCCCTTCCCCAAGGCTGGGGTTACAACAGATTTCATCACTTTAGGAGTGGTCAAAAGGAGAGGCTAAGAACAAACTGTCCTAAAATAACCTTAAGAGTCTCCATTCCTGAGTATTTCCAGGAAAGCTTGCTCAATTAGTTATGATCAAACTCTTGCTTTTGTGTGAGGCTAGGGCAGGGGCGGGGGCGGATGGATTGGGCCAGCACACAGTGGATTTGCCTCATTATAAGCTTGTATATTTTATCTAGAGTAAAGATGCTTTGGGGAAAGCAGAAGAGAATGAAAGGGAGGGCAAAATCAAACGCCTTCTCCAAGTCAGAGGCGTTTGACTTCTGTGGGCTCTGAGAGAAGAGTTGATCTCTTAACCTGTGCTGGCAAAAGCTTAAAGTCACTTATTCTGGCAGCGAAAGTGAAAAGACCAACTGTTCATTCCTAGGGATTTGAAGGTAGTAACTTGCTTGGATTTTGTTAGTAAAAAGAGATAATTAAGGTTCTAAGCAACTATAGACTTCTTCCTATTCAGCGAGCTTACAAAATAAGGCTATGAGTTTTTAAAACCTTTACAAGTAACCTGAGAAATTAACTTTCTTCCACCTACATTAAGCAACAGAATGAGAGAGAAAACGAAGAATGACCGAATGCATTACTTTTTCCATCTTGAATTTTATTATGCTCTAATTGAGTATAGAATCACATTGACTGAGAGAGTATATTTTATGTGTTGGGTAAATTTTTCATTCAGGGATCTCTGACCTCTAGGAAGTTCCTTTCTAGAAACTTTTAGGAGGCAGGTATTGAAGAATAGAAACAGTTGAAGCAATGGTTGCTTTCTTTGATGCAATCGGATTTTCCCAGAACTAGACTTTTCCCCTCATAGATTTTCCCAGAACTAGACTTTTCTAAGTATACCACTCACAACAAATTTTCAGAAATAATGTTCAAAAGTGTTTTCTCTTCTTATATCTTATAGCAAAATTTCTCTTTAATTTTCAAATCTTATCTTAATGCCTGCCCATCCTTATCATCAGGGCATAAGGAAGACATCAAGCATGATGCCTGATATGTGTATATATTTTACTGCCAATATAATATTTAAAACAAAATTCAATCTAATTATTCAATGTGGTTTGGGAAAAGGGAATATGGCCACACAGAAGTAAAAGAGACAAGTTAGGCTAAGATAAAAGCTAAGAGCATTGTTTTGATGTGCTGATTAATAAGGCATAATAGGAAACTTAACAATAGTTTTCCATATCAACAAAGTTCTTTTCCAAAAAGGGTGCCAAGGTGTGGAATAAGGGGGTAGACCGGGGGTCATCTGAAACCAGGTAGGAATTCTTCTTTTTTTTTTAATATATATTTTATTGATTTTTTTACAGAGAGTAAGGGGGAAGGATAGAAAGTCAGAAACATCGATGAGAGAGAGACATCGATCTGGCACCTCCTGCACGCCCCACACTGGGCGTGAGATGTGCCCGCAAGCAAGGTACATGCCCCCGACCAGAATCGAACCTGGGACCTTTCAGTCCACAGGCCGACGCTCTATCCACTGAGCCAAACCGGTCTTGGCCAGGTAGGAATTCTTGTTCTATCACATAGTAGTTCTATTTCTCTGGAAACAATGACATAAGCTCTCAGCTTCAATAAAATGGAAGCAATCACAATGCTTATCTTGCCAAGTTATTATTGGGATTAAATGATATAGAGCATGTAAGGTACTTAGCATAATGTCTGACACAAATCTGACATACACTGAATGTCGCCTTCCTTTCTCTCTGTAACCAGTGATACTATAAAATCGATTGGGCCTTCTCCACCCTTTCATCCAAACTGCTGGCCAGGTACCCTCGTCCCAATTCTTCTGGGCTCACTGTCCTCATGAATACAACTTCAATTACAATAGTCATCATGTATTTGGTAATTAGTTTCTATTCATTAAAATAATGTATTTTGCCCAGCTGGCATGGCTCAGCGGTTGAGCATCAACCTATGAACCAGGAGGTCGCCTTTGGATTCCTGGTCAGGGCACATGCCATAGTTGCAGGCTCACTCCTCAGTGGGGTGTGCAGGAGGCAGCCAATCCGTGATTCTCTCTCTCCTCCTCCCTACCTCTCTGGAATTAATCAATCAATAATAATAATGTATTTAAGTAAAGTGCCTACTGAAATAATGGATCAGGTTCATCACTCAGTTTTTCAAACTGTTGTAGTTTCCATCCTTGTCCACCAGGTTTGCTGGGGGAACAGTTGACTCAAATTTGCTTTATTGGACTAACTCAGCGTTCCTATTTATTTTACAGTGTTTATCTTTGTTCCCAATTATTCTAACCCGCAGAAAGAAAGCAAAGCCCTTAATAAAAATGGAGCATGAAGTTTCAATTTTCACATGAGTCATCCTCGTGAATAGCGCGTTCTTTTGTCTTGGGCTCAGGGCACGCTGCAAATCAAAAGAGGATGGGAAGTCCTGTGCGTGTAAACAGCTGGAGCGCAGTGTTAAGTCGATCGTTTGGAAGAATCCAAAGCCTTTTTTTTTTTAAGTCTGTGTTGAGAATAAAACTAGAAAGAATCACTTTACATCCAGGGGAAGGATTTACTGGTTTATAAAAATGATAAACCTTTCTTAATACTGGCGCTTTGAACTAGCTGAGCGCCTTTCAGCGGTGGATTCTAAAGCACTTCACCCACAGCCCCGGGACCCTCGGAGGAGGCAGCATTTCATTTGACAGTTGGGGAGACGCATACAAGGAGTGACTTGCTCAAGAGCGCAGAATAAGTCCCAACCAAGCTTAGACCTCGAGAAGTCAGACCAAACCTAACCTCTAGGCTACTCCTGCCCCCACTCATTTATTCCGCAAAAGGAAAACAGTGATTTCAAATGGATATTCCGTTAAGCAGAAGGATACATCCCTTTCCACCTGTTTTAACACGTTTTTGAAGTTTTGCTTGTTTTTACACTGGCAGGATTTTCGGATGATTAGCTGTGAGTGTCTTTTGTTTAAAGTGTCATGCGTAGGGGATGAGAGACATCGGGTGATCAAGGACCTTTCCCCTGCTCAGTCCCTAGTTCATGTGCGGCCTAATTGGGTGGTGACCCACAGGGACTATTCCAGTGGCAAGAGAGAGAGAAATACGTTGGGCATCTTTATCTGATGTAGGGGTTGGAGAAAGCAGTTTCCAAATGAAAAATGACTGGATTTAGATCAGGTCATTTGGACTCATGCAAGGGAGTCCCATTAACACCTATAAACATAAGCCGAAAATACAGAAGGGAGTAATCTTAGACACAGAAGATGATGTTCTTTTCAGGAAAACAAACAAAAATAAACAAACAAAAAGGTGAGACAAGTCAACTGGAATAATGGGCAATAAAGGAAGGTAGAAATGGAGAAATGAAAAGTAAATAGCTCGGCCAGTGTGGCTCAGCGATTGAGCATCAACCCAGGAACCAGGAGGTCGCTGGTTTAATTCCTGGTCAGGGCACGTGCCCGGGTTGTGGGTTCAATCCCCAGTAGGGTTGCATGCAGGAGGCAGCCAGGATGTTCCTCTCTCATCAATGTTTCTATCTATCCCTCTCAAAAAAAGAAAAAAAAAAGTAAATAAATGGTAATTTGCAAACAGATTGTAGGAAAGGTATATAATCTCATCAGGAGGATCAAAAGAACAGGCAACCAGATGGTGTGAGTTGTTGGGAAAATAAGACTAAATAAAATATATCCCTAGTTTCTAAATAGGAATCTGCATGTAATTATTTATCTAACATGTGAGTGAAACAGATCAGAAATTAACAATAAATCATCATTATTGTACAGGTCAACACTGAAACTATCAAGATTGCAAGTAGAGTAATAGTTGAACATTATTCCTCATGCAGGACACTTTCTTTTTTAAAAAAAATATATTTTATTGATTTTTTTACAGAGAGGAAAGGAAGGGCACTTTCTTAATGCCATATTTTCTAACACTGCCACCTCAGCCCACTCCCAAGTGCACAAAGCTTTTTGAGACGACAGATAGCCCCCATGTAACCTTCAGTAGCTGGCAGGTCGCTCCCTATTTCCTCGGCCTTTCAGTCTGTAAGATCTGGGAACAGGAAGTGGTATTTACTCCTTGGTGTCAATAGAACAATGATGGACACTAGGGACGCACGCTGCTCTGAATGTTGATCATAGCGAAGAAACATTCCCACAGGAAGATTTATAAAGCTGGTGCTTTTTGCTTTTGACCTCCCACGTGATTTTTCTTGTGAATTTTAAGGAATGAAGGGCGGACTGACATTTTTGCTTCGAGGAGAATAAGCAACACAGAACCAGAAGGGTGCACCTGACCCTTGTCCAGATGCATACACGGTCTTGGGTCTGGGAGAAGAATGGACAATGCGATTTGCTAATGTGTTACAAAAGGGACTTTGTGAATAAAATGAGCAGAATCTGACCGCATCAAAAAGATCTCACTCGCAGTTCTACTCAACATCTAGTTGTGTCACAGAACACTTGTGCCTGTGTTACTATACAAACTACATGCCGCAGGTTTAAATTTCCATTTTATCCAGAAACAAGGAAAATAGGATTGTCTTCAACAGGATTGCTATTGCGCTTTGGCTGCTCTCTTTCTTTCCCATGACCTTCCTTCTGGAGAAAGTCATACATAAAGCCATGATTTCCATACATGTCTAACAGTACTTTACATCCCAAGCACATGAACAGACAAACCATTATTTCCTTGATGTCCTTCTTTTACATAATTAACTTATAATTTTGGCGTATGATAAAAAAACACTCACTGAGCACCACCAGCATTTGGATTTGGAGAATGATTTGAAATCAGCCTCAGCATTTCATTTGCTGCTGTATTTTGTTTTGGTTGCACAGTACTGAAAAAAACTCCTAACTCAAAAATCTTAATCCTTCCAAGTGGTGAAACTTTTACTTCCCTTGTCACTTCAACATACTCTTCAAAAAAGTGAGTAGGAACATGTAATTGCAAAAATGTAATCACGAATAATATGTTAAGCTGTTTATTCTTTCTGGTAAAAGTCAGAGAGAGAAACCTAAAATTTACAATGTGTCCCAAAACTGCATTGAACAAGGTAGCTTGTCATTTTTTTTTTTTGGTACAACTCTACAGTTATACTGGGAACAAAGCATGTTCTGAGTAGACCCCACAGGCCTGCCTTGGCATTTAGTCAGACCCAGCGTTCATGTAACACTGGAGTGTGCTTGTACAGTACAGTTTTACACCGGTATACTTGAGTAGGCTTGAGTTTTCAAAGAAACATTTAAGCACCATTACAGTCCTAATCAATGGCATATTTAGAAGTAAAAATAATTTCAGAAAAGTCACAAGAAGCTATATTTGTATATTTGTATTTATACAAAGTGGGGTTAACCTGAGAGCACGAGTCAAGGCATCAGTGGTATCAAGAGTTAAGATTGAGTGTTTAGCACATTGAGCACGCATGCCGTGTCTATTCTTTCTTTCAAAGAGTTAAAAGTGTATGTCTAGAAGAAAATTCAAATCAAATGTCTGTGGCTCCCTGAAGCACTTGCAGAATTCCTCTGGTGTCTGGCATAGTGCCTGGCACACAATCAGTAATAAATACTTGTTGACTGAATATAAATTCTGGTTTGAAAATTCAATGGCATACTATATTAAAGCCTTCTCAAGACTCCCTCAACCCCTCTAAGGAGGCAGCATAGGAAACAAAGTCACTCTGAGGTTACCTGCCCTCGGTACCTAACCACTGAACGCTTATTTTTCACGACTACTTTGCAGGGGAGGTTTTTACAGGTGTGACTGCAGACTTGTAAAAGAGGTGTTCTCAACCCAGTGTGCTAGTTGAAAAATAAAAACAAATTAAGACTGGTCAGGGTCTGTTAGTGGTCAAGGTTATGGAACTGAGTTTCAGAACCTGGACCCTTGGGCCACCAAACCCCAGCTTCCTCTCCTCCATCTCTCTGTCATTCTCTCCCTCCACCTACCCCTTCATTTTTTCTCTCTCTCTCTCAAGCTGAAAGCTACATATAATTGAAAACTGACTTGGTTTGAGATATTTTCAGAAAAAGTTATCATGGTTTGTAGTTGTACTTACTGGAACATAAAATAATTGAAATAAAAATGTATCTGTCCCACATAATAAAAATATAAATATGGTATATCTATACATTACATGTATATAAGTTCCTTCAGGCTTGACCTAAAGTACCCTTCTCATTATATCAGAGCATTTCACAGCCAGAGGCCTTTCCTACTCAAAAACGAACATTATCTTCTTCCCTCTGCAACTTTTGTTTAAAGGAAGTTGCTTGAATGTTTTCTTCCCCCAGAAAATGGAGAGGGTACTAACCAAATAAACATACAGTATTAAAGTTGCCCTGCTGATAATTTTGCTAACCCTCTGAAAAATCATCTCTGTTGCATAAATAAGTCTGGAGACAATAGTCCAAGGATCAGGGTTTCCCAGCACATAAAGTAGGCTTTGTCCAGTGGATGTTTTCCTTGGGATTTTTTTTTTTTATCTTTGATAGAGGGTAACAAAAGTATAGCTTTCCCACTTTGTTCGAGGGATGGGGGTTTGGAAGTCCATTGAGGGCAACTTGGTGCCTTATCTAAGCCTCTCACGATGGGTCACTTGGAGGGAAAGCCCGTTTCATTGGTCCCTGGACAGGAAAGAGGGGCCACAGTGGGGACAGGGAGCAGTTCTCTGCTTAAAGGGATCTGGCAGCTTTGCCTAAAGGACGATGTTTATCCCTGTTTATGGCATATCCCTTCTCCCTTTATAATTCCCATGGCTGATGTTACTTTTTATAGCACGTCTGACTGTCTGGGAAGGAGTCACATTGTTCCACGCCTTCAAGAGCAAAAGGGAAGGGTGAGAAACCTCGGGTAATGCTATCTGCAGAAAGGTTTCTGGCTTTCAGAATCGACAAAGCAGATTAACTCTGTGTGCGTGTGCGTGTGTGTGTGTGTGTGTGTGTGTGTTCTCTCAAGCACACATTTACAATACATGATGTGTGTAATTTGAAAGAATAAAAAACTAGATATATATATATTCCTACAACTTCTTTTGGCATATTGAATATACTGATTACTAATATTGGTTATTCACCATCAGTTGATTCAAAATTTTAATGTCATTTTTGTGTGTGGGGTGGAGTGAAATGGGAGAATCCCAAAACCACCTATGGAAAACACCAACGTTCCTGTGATCTACTTTTACTTTTATTATTGACACTATGTTTTCAGTAAGAAATGAAAGGAAACTTCCAAGCAGAGTTTAATTTTAAAGAGGATGCAGGGTATCTTTTAGAAGATTTTCTTAATCATCTGGATTAATCCTGACTTTCAACTCCAGATAAAAAATAGGATATCCCATAGGGAGGATTTGCAGCATAGGGAATTTTTTTGCCAACCAGGAAAGGCTCCCAGGGTCTAAGTCATTAAAGTTAAATTTATTGGTGATTATGTCTATTTCCTGTATAAAATGAAACTTCAAAACAAACACTTGAGAAAGTCAAGAGAGTCAACTAAATGGCATGTTTTTTATATAAATGTAAAAAGGGGGCCATTTTCCAAAGGTCTCATGGCTTGGCAGATTGAATAAAATGAATGTGAGAGCTTAATATTAACCCCTAACAAATATTAACACAGTTGTATACACATACACATACACACACACACACACACACACACACATAGACACACACACACACAGTTCACAGGAGATCATAGGCAAGCTGCTCAGAGATACACAGCTTTAATGGGCTCTTGTGACATTGTAAACCTAGTAAGCGGTCTGAGTAGTTGAGGCCGCCCCTAAACCTTCTGGATGGGATTAATTCCATGTAATTCTCCACAGCTCTTTCTAATTGGTAAAAATGAGTGAGACGCTGTGCATTATGGAATCACTTAGCCGCCCGCATCTCACACAGGCCTGTTCAAATGAAAAGAAAATTCTCTTGAGAACAGAAGCCAGCAACTGGCTCTACCTTACAGGAATATAGGACGTACCCTTTTCCCAGACACCATGACAAATGAAAACAGTGAGCACCAAGCCTGCCACATCAGCAATCCCACCTCTGGTAGAAGGAGCGATTCTACAGTGAATGAGTCTGGATACTACAGCCCCGGGTGCCTCAGTCTGTGCGTGGAGTTTTCAGTCTTGGTTAAAGCAAATGCCAAGCCTTGTGCAAGTACACAAAGTGGTTTCTTCTCATAAAATAGGTCTCAATGAAGTTAGGCCATAGCACAAATAACATACACCAGGTGGAAGGCACATTCCCTCATTCAAATCTGTACTTGTTACCCACCAAACTATGTATTCTGGTGAGTTTAGAAAATAATAAAACCGTCGGTATAACAGGAAGGTAACATAAATCATCTAGCTGATTGGGCTTTTTCACTTTTCAGGTTGGTACAGTGCTATATAAGCACAGCTCCAACCGAGGTCATTACCACAGCAAAACTCAAAAAGGTACAGCAAGGATTATACAATGACCATGATACATACTTAATGCTTATTCCTCATTCAAGCTGAATACATCTAAAATGAGCTCTAGACACCGATATGCACCTGAGATCAGGTATGAATTCATGCGTCTCTAATCAGTGAGCCTGCACTTTTTTTTTTTTTTTTCAGCACTGAGACCTCAGCCCAAACCTGACAGCTTGGAGGACACAATTCTCTTGTGAGAGAATTGAATGAACTTAACTGAGTGCTTGTTTTCTTTGGATATGATGATGGAAAAGGTGGGGGAGAGTCATTTTATTGGTAAACAGGATCAAGGGTTACCAAAAAAATGTAGGAGCAGGGTGATAAAACCACTTTATTTTTTTGTATTTAATTGCCATCGTTATTCATAAAAATTAGACTTTGACAATGACTGTATTTAAGAACAGTGGTTTTTGTTTTCCCCCGAGTATGTTTCTTGAGCCACCTCCACCGGAAACATTGTGATTCCTTATTAAAAATGCTCTTGCCGCCGGGCCGGCATGGCTCAGTGGTTGAGTGTGACCTATGAACCAGGAGGTCAGGACACCTGCCTGGGTTGCGAGTTCTATCTTCAATAAGGGGTGTGCAGGAAGCAGCCCATTGATGATTCTCTCCCTCTCCCTTCCTCTCTGAAATCAATAAAAAGGGATGGATGTTTCTATCCCTCTCCCTTCCCCCCTGAAATCAATAAAAACAATATATATTTTTAAATGCCTTTGCCCACTACCTTTTCCATCCTCCATCCTCCATCCTGATGGACTCCTGGCAATCCTTGTCTGTCAGGTGCAGTGGTTCTCAACCTGTGGGTTGCGACCCCTTTGGGGGTCAAACAACTCTTTCACAGGGGTCACCTAAGACCATCAGAAAATGCAGATATTTACATCACGATGCATAACAGTAGCAACATTTCATGGTTGGGGGTCACCACCACATGAGGAACTGTATGCAAGGGTCGCGGCCTTAGGAAGGTTGAGAACCACTGGTCAGGTGCTTTCCCCTAAATCCAGAACTGCTTCCAGAGGGGGATCACACTTCACTGGCACCTCCAGAGCTTAGCAGAGTCTAGCAGACATCCGTGTGGAATGAATTAATGCCGAGTTTTAGAAAGTGGAATTTCATGTGATTTCACAACTGAAAGGGTAATACCGTGTTGATATGTCAGTCGGGAGGGCCTGAGCACAGCGTATTAATTAACCCATGGGCTAAGCACCTGAGCCAATGCTCACGTTCTCTTTATAGATAAGGGAAAGGGAGCTGGTGTGCACCGTGCACTAACCAGGTTCTCAGAATGGACAAAACGTCTTAATAAAGCCCTACAACCATTAGGAGGAAGAAACTGCCACCCTATTGAGCCGTAGTGAACTTCAAAGATGTAGGTTGCACACCCAATTCCTCAGACCATAGTAACTGAAAAAAAATATCAGCTACACCCAAGGAGATGACCTCTGCCAACTGTTGCAAATTTGGATCAGAAGGCTTTTATACATGCCTACAGTATCTGCTTTAGCTTGGACCCGCCCTCGAAATAAATAAAATAATTATAAATATACCCAAACAGGGAAGTCGGTTTAATGCTTTATCTCTTGGGTTTACCAGTTATTCTAAAGCAGCCATCTCCGAAGCACCACTGTGGGAATAGGTGAGAGGAGAACATCCTTGCCCAGCACTTGGTATTCCCACCACCTGCAGCTGGGCCCAGGCCAAAGGGCTCCCGGGTCACTCCCGAGCTCCAAGCCCCAGGCAGTTGGCTCCTCAAGGCCGGGACAGATCCTAGATCCCACGCCCAGGTGGTAGTTTCATGGTCAAGGGGAAGTTGCTCTGTAAAAAAACAAAGTGAGCATTAAAGCAGCCCCAGGCCATTTTCCAAGAGATGTGCAGAAAAAGAAAACAGCTTAGTGGTCATGAGTAAATATCGCAACTGTATTTCCTAGAGATTTTTGTCTGTGTGCAAATATATATATGAACGTGTGCGTGTTTACGTCTAGAGACCCTATACAGAACAAAATCAAGTCCCTTCAGAATAGGTTTCTTTCTGGACTTAAAAGTCCCTGTTTGATGAGCTTGTGGCTGAACAGTCCTCTTATACTTAACCCATCGCTGGCTATTTCAGAGGTTCCAACACATCCATTGCTAAGACCCCGCAGGGGCCTAACTGGAAGAGCTCACGGCAGTCCAGGAAAGTGCATTCAACACTGGTTTCACCTCCTTAAAAAGAATCTTGCAGGTGGGGTCCCACATAACAAAATGACATCACAAAAATACAGTGGTACCTCGAGATACGAGTGCCCTAACATATGAGATTTTTGAGATACGAGCAGCCGAGTGAGCGAATTTTGCTTTGAAATACGAGCAACATTTGAGATACAAGTAATCCCGCGGATCGGCTGGCTGCGCACGACCTACCAGTTTACCAAGACTCCAGCGTCTCATAGTTTCCCACGCCTCAAGGTTACGGAACGATTTAAACTCTAAGGTTTATCTCGAGGTACCACTGTAGAAGGAAAGAGTAGGGGAAAGCTTTAATAATATCCCTTTTAAATCACATTTTTCTTATTTTATTAAAATGAAATAAAACATTTTTGGAAGGCTGAGAGTAGTTATAAGAGGAATCCCTCTCAACTTTAGTTAATATTTAATTATCTCTAAACTTTCCTTTAAAAATTAAGATATTTTTCTTTTTTAGCCCTCTAGGAATGAGCATTCTATGGTTCAGCTTTCTTGCTGAACTCATTCTGCTTGCCAAGTTTTCCACACACATATTTTTTTTTTATCGCACATGCTTTTTTTGAACCTTTCCAACTACATTTCACAAAAGTTTGGGTAAGCAGCAGGCAGTTGCAGGGCATGGAGAAATATACCCAATTCTGCAGTGTTTCAACAGGGATTTCACCCGCCAAAGAAAACTCTGACATTAGCTGATTGTTCATTGGCGAGCTGTTAGCTTGCAAGCGGGCAAGAAAGATGTTATCCTCCCTTTCACCTCAAAGAGGAAAGCCTTTTTGGATTAACAAGGAAGTGACTTAGAGGGAGGCCTTCCCCACCCTAACAATTCAACACCCTCTTAAGATTTTATAGTCTCCTTCCAAAACCACCTTCAGCGGCAGAAGAATTCTAATCCAGGATTGCTCACAAAAATCGGGCCAACGGAGATATTTTTGGTAAACTTTGCCTCCATCCTAAGAAGGCCCCACTAAGCAATACCCAGACTTGGCCATCAAGGGGTAAAGCTCCGAAAAGCAGCATGGGATTGATTCCAGGCCAAGCCTACAGCATGGGCTTTCCCTTACCTTTCTCCAGAAGGTGGATGTGTCCATCATAAGTGGATTTGGCAATGTCCCTCCCCTTTGTACCGACCGTAGAGTTGACCACTTCCTCCCAGTTCCCTCTGCCTGAGATGCTGTTTCCTCACCAGTCATGTTGCTGCTCCAGTATCACTGAGCTATCAGAAAGGCCGCCTCTGACCATCCTGCATGAACTAGCCCACCAACACCATCTCTCTTTCTTGCTAACGTCTCACCCTGCCTTCTTCCGTAACCCTGACTTGCTACACTTGTTTGTTCTCTGCTTTTCCCCAATTTGAATGTCACCGGGGGGCAAGGATTTGCATTTTTGTTCAATGCAGTATCCCCCAAATGCTGGGAACAATGCCTGGCAAATAGGACACCTTTATGAGATATTTGTCTTATGAGTTAATAAATGAATTAGGTAAGAGGACTTCACCTGGAGTGTCAGAAAGGGTTGAGACTACCGTATTTTCTGGCGTTTAAGACAAGTGGGCATATAAAATACCTTTTCCAGTTAAAATATCGAGTTTGGGATATACCCACCCTATAAGACGACACCTAATGTATAAGACAACCCCCGACTTTTGAGAAGATTTTCCTGGGTTAAAAAGTTGTCTTATATGTTGGCAAATACGGTATTTATTGAACTTTTATAGTATCTTGCCCCCCAGACTTTGTGTGTGGCCCAGCGTCAGGGCATCACATTACAGATTCTGGGAGACTTCCTTCAGGCTCTGGGAAAAGTAGGATTGGTAAGTGATGGGTGAAAGAATAAAACTCCCACTCATTATGGCCTAGTCACAGTTTGAAGTCCTTAGTCCACATAGGAAGCCCTCTAGAGAATGGCTCCACTTTACTGTCCAGCCTTCTGTCTCTTGGGGTAAACATATACATCCTTAGCCAGAGAGAGCTATTTTCTATTAGGTGTGTTCACCCCACCACTCAGATCTACTTATAATATTTTACTGCCCCCTCCCAAATATTCATTCCACCTTTCCCAACTTTGCAATCACCACAGATATAAATTTCATTTCACCCACCCGTGAAGGCCTCTTCTAGGAATCCTGCCTCCGTGACACTCTTCACATACCCACCATCACAGTCACGACCACCACCCGGGCTGGAAGGAACCTTACTCTCCACTCTCACTGTTTAAGATCTCCAGGTCTCTGATTGCAATAACACTATTTACTGAGTACTTGCAGGTTTTGGTTGTTATTTGCTGATTTGTTTTGTATGAGCTTGGGCTTTGCATTTAGACCAAACAGCAGCTTTCCTTGTTTTTATTAATCTGCCTTCACCAAGTTCACATGCCCCGAAGCATCCTTAGTTCTCAGTGACTCTCAGCTGCAGGCCATATCACCCAAGGTGGGAGGGGCAGGGATGGCAGTGGAGTCTACGGGTGGGAGAAGGTGTATAATCTATAAAAGAATATCCTAGCTCTTGCCATCCCACTCCATAATTTCTTTTTTTCTTTTTTTAAAAATATATTTTATTGATTTTTTACAGAGAGGAAGGGAGAGAGAGAGTTAGAAACATCGATGAGAGAGAAACATGGATCAGCTGCCTCTTGCACACCCCCCACTGGGGATGTGCCAGCAACCAAGGTACATGCCACCAACGGGAATTGAACCTGGGACCTCTCAGTCCGCAGACCAACGCTCTATCCACTGAGCCAAACTGGTTTCAGCTCCATAATTTCTGACATCCCAAATAACCTCTCCATGCTTGTGAGTCACCATACTAAACTAGAAACAACTTGTGTATTGTTCACCATTGCATCCCCTACCTTGTAGCACAGTGCCTTGAGTGAAGGAATGCATCCCTAGGAAACCTTCCTATTCCCTTGCGCCTCTCACCTCCCTGATCCCAGCTTTGAAACACGCATCCTTCAGGTAGTCTATAAAACACCTTCATCTCTAATCCTTATCCCCCTCCACAGCCGCACCCCCCCTCTGACCAGGCATTTATCTCAGGGCACAAAATGCTATTTGCCTGCTGATCAAAGGCTGTGGGAATGGGCGGCATGAGCAGAATGGCAGCTGCGCTCAGATCCTGCCCACACCCTTCCTGTTTGCAGCAGCCCACCCCAGGGGCTATTATGTTTTCAGAAGGTTAAGCAGAGCCCCTCCTCCCCCTCCTCCCTCCCCGGTCCTCCCAGATACCCTGCGGGCCTGAAGTGGCAGCCCCTCGCCCTGGGAGCTTGCTTTCAGCGTTTCATTGTCCCCAGCGAGGCGCAGATAGCAGGCCAGACGCTCCTTTCCCCTTTCCTGGGACGCTGATAAGGCAATGAAAACAGTCCTCTATTTTCCTGCACAAAAGCTGACTTAGAAGA
>PVJN01033060.1:0-23681 GCA_004026805.1 Lasiurus borealis | reverse complement strand
TAGCATCTCTAGTTGGCTCTTTTGTATCTCTAGTAGGCTTTTTTGCATCTCCTCTTGGCTCTCGCTAAATTTATCCATCTTTTCTAGCATATTCTTGAAAAACCTTATAAACATGGTTTTGAACTCTATATCCAGTCGTTTTTTTCCCTCCATTTCTTTTGTTTTTGATCCCTTCCCTTGTCTTGGCATTTTCACTATGCCGGGGAAACTTCTGTACTTGCAAAAGCACAGAAGCCTCTGTTGAGCTTGGGATGGGTGGAGTCTCAGGGCTTAAGGGACCGCCTTGCCTTTCAGTCGGCCCCGCCCTCCACGGCCCTGGAGTCTCACGTGACTGGGTAATCACTGGAGCGGTCCTTGTGTGTGCGGGCGCGTGCGTCCGCAGTGTCTCTAGACCGCTGCCTTTCCAGCTCCCCTGCGCACCGGGACCACACGAGTCTAGATCTCCAGGGTTTTGCCCGAAACAGGGGCCCAGTGGACTCAGAAGTGGCACAGTTGGGAGGATCTGTCTCCCGCCCAGTCACAAAAGCCAGTGGCACAATCAGCAATCTGTCCTCCGAGCGGCGCCGTGTGTGTGTGTGTGTGTGTGTGTGTGTGTGTGTGTGCGCGCGTGCGTGACCAGACCTCCTATCTTTTGCGACTCCCCTAAATTTCCGTGCACTTCTCCCTTTTCACAGTCCAAACTCCCCCCGTATGAGTTTCGACTGGATCTGGGGTTTAGTGTCATAGGATAAGGGATTCAATGCTGTTGGGGGTCTCCGTTTCCCTCCCGTCAGAGAAAGCCAGCCAGGTACTCGGGCACCCGCTCTCTCAGCGCGCGCGCGTCTCCGTACCTCAGCTTTTTGCAGCTCCTCTGGGTCTCTGTGAGCCCCTCTCTTTCCTTCTAGTTGTAGAACTTCCACTCAGCCAGCTTTCATGTGGTTCTGGATGATGTCTGTTCTGTCTTTTAGTTGTAGTTTTGAAATTGTTGTGCGAGGCAGCAGTGTAGGTGTTTACCTATGCCGCCATCTTGGCTGAATCCTAACCCAGTTCTTTCAAACGGCTTTATTTTACTTCAACCCCTCTGGTTGATTCAAAAGCTAACAGCTGCCAGTAGTCCTGTTCTAAGTGAAGAAAACTACAGTTTCAGTGACGCATTGCTCAGATCATGAGTGACACATCATTTCAGAGAAATGACAGAGAGCAAACCAAAATTCTCTGAGTACCAGAATCGATTATCAGTAAATTAAATCTACATTAAGTTTTAGCTAACCTATCTGATACACAGTACACCTCTAACATGGCATCTTCCTCAAGCCTTGAGCCATTTAATGGGAGCAATTAAAAAAACAAAACAAAAACTTAGTTCAAATTCTGATACCTGGGCAGAACTAATCACTCAGAACTTTGTTTCCACAGCTTTGCTTTTCATCGCTTTATCAAAGCACTCATCTCCTTGCATTGTGACTTTTCTTTCTCTCTCTCTCTTTTTTTTTTTTTTTTTCATGCATCATGATACCAGACTTAACCACTCCTGGAAGACAAGAGCCACTGCTGTTCTTGGTGTTATCCTCGATGCCGAGAGCAGTTCTGGGCACATAGGAGGGCTCAATGCTGGCTGAATTAATGATCACTATTTTAGAAATACAACCCTTCATTCCCCAGTCCTAATCCTGGCTCAACCCACAGAGCTGGTCTGCAACTTCACTTGGCCCGGGTGAGTTTTCACACTTGTGATAAGTCACAGCAACCCAGAAGGTTTCCTCTCCAGAGTGGTTTCACCTTGTTCTCTACAGGGAAATCCATCTTGAAATCCAATTAGGTTTTAAATTTCCATTTTCAAATCTTTATTCACACACTTCCCATCCTTCACACACCATATTAAATCCTAAGTCTTTATTCACAGAAAGGCAAAAATGGCTGTCTTTATCTCCACCAGTTTCCACTTCTTTTCTCCTACTTTCAGTGAACTCTCTTCAGCCAATCAATAGCACCTCCCGCTCCTCCCTGTCCCCGAAAATAAGGTACACTTGAAAAAGGCCACTCAAATTAAGGAAGATCAGAATCCAATGAAATAAAAATGCATTAAAAACCAAAGCAAAGTAATCCAGTCTCTGTTTGACAGCACTGAAATGCCTTCAATGGTAAAATGATTTCAAATTGTGAAGACGCCCCTGAGATCCCTCAGGCACGTCTAGGGTTTCTTTTTAAAAAACAAAGTAGTCAATCATTGACATGTTTACTTTTTCTCTGCACTGCTGCCCCAGACTCAGACTGCTCTGGGGCTGGGGGTTTCAAGGCAAAACAAGGAAGCATTTGACAACCTCAGAATGTCATTCCTGAATGACATTCTGGAAACAGTCAAACTTCACTTTGGGCTGCTCATTGAATGTACAGACAAACCATGATACACCCATCACCTTGAGCTTGGTGACTCTAGGTGAGAGTAACAACTGAGGCACTTTGTATTCAAAAAGATCTCTCCAGCTGACAGATTAGGAACAGTCATGAAAAATCTCTTCTTCGAGTTTCCTAAAAGCCATGAAAATTTACCTGGCAACTCAGCCACTGCCACAGTAAACGACCTGTGGCTGCTTGTTGAAAATATAACTTTTATTTGGAAAGAAAAATGTCTGCTATAGCAACAGCAGATGGTTCTTATCCCAAGCTGAATAACAATAGTAAGATGAAATTTTAAAGGTCTATTAAGAGAGCATTGGAAACTGTGATTTTTACTGTCCCTCCTCCGAAGAGTTTCTTCTACTCTACAAAAAAATAATAATAATAATTTTAATCAGATGGGAATCGGAAAAAAAGTGCAAACAGAAAGAAATGTAATTTCAGTGTGAGTAAAGCATGAAATGTCCTGAAAGCAGACAGATCCTCCATAATGTAGCTTCAATAAAAACTTCCTAAACCCTTTCCTTTTTTGTTCCTTTGAGAAAATGGTGAAGCAATTTGCATTTACAGCTTAGTTCCTGTTTCCAAAATACGCCTTAACTTTTTCTTTTCTCCTTTTTTATGGTAGGTATAAATAGCACCAAATTGTTAAATCACAGCTATGTTGTGTGCTACCTATACAAATAGGTCTGATTTCTGGCCAGCCATAAAACAATCACTGCCCGGAGGATTCCTCTGGCTCTTTGATATCCAGCTTGTCCACAAGGCTTCAAAGCTAGCCTCCAGGACTCCTCTTGGGGCACTGCTGAAAAACAACCTCACCAGAAATGCAGAAGATAGAATGCTCCCACTCCTATAAACACACAAAGACGTAACTACAGAAGCAAGACAAGTCGGCAAGGCTGCCGTGGCATCTCTCCCCAGCACCTCAGGATAATGTAAGATGTCCCAGTGGTCAAATGGTTTTTTAGTGATGCTGGCCAACTACAATTTCTTCCCTCTCGTGCATATGGCTCTTTTCCCCATTTGTAAGCTTCCAAAAGTTAAGAATTACTTTGCTTCCAGAGAAATTGTCTGATTTACTAGAATAACTTATCCCATGGGAATTTATTGGGATGGAAGGAAAGTTCAGCTTCTTAAGCACATAAATAACTACACAGCACAGTATTGGCTCAATGTTGCAAAACTCATTCAGCCTAGAAGCTTTGTATAGGGTTAAATTTGATTACAATATCAAACAGGAAATTTATGTATGGGCAATTGTATGTGCTGACTAAAGATTAACAGGACTTAATTTTCACATGGCTTATGAAAAATCTCTGTATTATATATATGTGGGATGGCATATACACAAATACCTCATATATACAGCACACACATGTGTCTGCAGTACCAGTCAGGCTATTTCCTATTAAGCTAGAGGAAGAGCAATAGATCTATTACAAGGAAATAAACGCTAAATCCCATTAGAGAAACTTACGATTTGGCATCTTAAAGGAATGGCAAATGTGACATGACTATAAAATCTCCCGTGGCCCAGGTTCTTACAATAAAATTTTATTAAGGTTGATACACATGCTCCTATCTATGCCTGTATCTATGTATCTGAACCTAAAAAAGAGAAAATTGTTATTTTATTTTTTTAATTCTTCCCACCAGTGGTATCATGCTAAATCAGTTTTTCCTTAACCTAATACTTTGGCAGCTCTGTTATACTATGCCAGTTACATGGAAAAAGTATTTCACAAAGTAAGTAGCTGGCAAACATGTGATTCTGAATAAAAGTACAGATGTTAGTCTCCCTCTATACATAAAAGAGCATTTCAGATACTATGCATAAAAGGTGAAGACTACCTTTGAACCCAAAACCTGCCTATTATTTCTCTTTTTTCTTACTTCACTTTCAAAACATTGACCCAGATCTGATTTTAGCACTCTTCTATGATCGTATCCAAGGAACCACTTGTACACATTTATCCAAAGACTTTTTTTTTAATCTATACAATAAATCAACGCTTAAAAAAGTCCATAGATGAATCCTCTCATTATAACCCGAAAACTTACCACTCAAAATTGGAGCCACCTGTTTATAGCTCTGATCTCAAGTACATAGCTTTTCTCTCTTCGGTCAAATCTGACACCTAACATTGGTACCAAATTTCCTCATAACACTGTGATTATGTAATCTCTCCAATTTAATTATATTTCTTCTCTGGATTTTTTTTTAACCAAGGCCAAAGGCATTAAGATGCAACAAAAATTCTCAACATGAGTGATAAAATGCATTAAAAGTAACCTTTAATCCATGCTATTAACTGATTTTATTCTATTTTGGCACTTTTGAAGTAACTCATCTAAGGATTAGTTAGGCTTTTCTACACTTCTTTTTATCGGGACTCTACCATTCTTGATTTAGTTTTGAGAGAAAAGGGTTTGCAAAAACTGTAATAATCTCCCAGCTGGAGATGGCTGGAAAGTCTGTTAGTGCTCATTGTGCCCTTAATTTGCAGGAAGCCTTTGTGCTCTTCCACTCCTCGTTTTACACGCTGAGCAGTTTTCACTGATAAAGTACTTATAGGCTAGTTATTTTGGATTAATGAAAAACCCAATAAAATTTTATGTAAAATGCCTGTGAACTTTCTATTTAAAATACTGAAATGTATCTTCAATCTTGATTGCAAGAAAATCTGAACCCTGGTGATTTGCCTCAACAGTTGTCATGTGAGCAGGCAAAGACAGTCCTGAAATTTTTAAGATTATTTTCAAACAGAGAATGAAGCCAAAATTTGAGACTATGAATTCAGATGAAATGGCTGAAGCCTCAGGACAAACACACTGATTTAATCACATAGCGGTAGATTTCAGGAGCTTGCCCACATAACCTTCACAATAAAGCTTTTCCCTGCCCTTTAAGCCTATGGCAATAACTCAGTCACATTACACAAAAGGAAACTGACATAGCTGGATTTTTACCATTATAACATCAACTTCAGGGGTAGATGGCATTGTTCTAATTATACATTTAGCCAAAACTGGAATTTAAAGTCAAAGACTTAGCACTTCCTCTGAACTTCAAGCCCCCAAGAAAGACATTTAAATATTCAATTATCATGGATTATAAATCAAACTCCATTTTCACACTTTTTCACAATTTTCAAAATTCCCTAAAGGTGGTTAGGTGCAAAAAGCAAAGTCTAACTTTATAGAGTTCAAGTTTTAAAATCTGTCTAAACAGAAGCAAAAAGTTGCAATATGTCATAGTCTAAAATGGTATTGTAGGAGAGTGCTAAAATTACTCATTTTCTGCTACACTACCTGCCTGTAAATCAGAGGTTCACATCATAAAGACCCATATCTAACACAGCAAGTATATCTGCAAAGGAGAAATTATAGTGTCTGAAACTAATAGGGTTAAACAACTTTTTTTTTGTGAGACCACTGGCAACATCTACAGCAGCTGTCTAACTTTGCCTTTAATGATCATAGCAAAAGCTCAAGGAAGTGATCCAATACAGTGCTTGGTCTTTAGTAACCAGATCGTTTCTATTTCATTTTCAGCCAAGAGAATGGAAAATGAAAACAAAATTATTCCTCGGTCAGTAAGTTTGCTTGACAAGCTAATTTTTACCAACCTTTAACTTTTATG
The DNA here is from genome assembly GCA_004026805.1 of Lasiurus borealis. Classification (NCBI taxonomy): domain Eukaryota; kingdom Metazoa; phylum Chordata; class Mammalia; order Chiroptera; family Vespertilionidae; genus Lasiurus; species Lasiurus borealis. The sequence continues at coordinate 17,659 of PVJN01033060.1, read as the reverse complement.
CACATATATATCCATAAGAGCTGTTTCTTTTTTGTGTGTGGAGATAGCCTTAATAATTTTAAAATACTGGCTACTCAAGATAAACTTCAGATGGCTAGCACTTCTTTAAAACCACTTATAAAAAGTGCTCAAGGACTAGATAAAAGAACAACAACAACAAAAAAAACGAACGATCCCTGCTGTAAACCTGAGCCACAGATCTTTGATTCCATCAGTGAGGAAAACTGCAGATTTCATACTATTGTATATTACCTAAAACAACTATATTCATTTTTATACAAGAAACAATTCAATTCCTCAAGGATTACAATTTTCCACCTAAAATTACTTACATTGTTTAAAATAAACAAAAGCTCTCTCATTAAATATCATTCAGTTATTACTAACATTTCTGAGATACCTATTCCTATATTCTTCTTTACCTAGCCTATGAAAAACAGATATTCCAGGCATCTAACTAATCAGAAATTACAAATATTTATTTTAAACAGAAGTCTAACATTCCTCAGAAAAATTATTTTTCTGAAGAATGTAAGAGAAACAAAGTAATCCAATTAAATGTAAGACCCAACAAAGTTATGTTATCACTGGTTAATAACAACAGGTTCATACTCTAAAATAATTATAAATTAAGTTATGTAGATATAGTCATGACTGCAATGTTCCTCATTTCAATATTTACAATAAGCAAGTAAATACAATCTTTTATTCAAGTAAGTTTGTCTAAAGAAGACTTTTTTTTTTTACAAAGGGCATTCTTAACCCAGTATTTAATTTATAATTCCAATCCTGTTTACTGCCACGAAGGTCTGGCCCTACACAATTTTAGTAAATTTCAAGCCAACATTACTTATGCTGCATGCTACAGGTAAGAGATAATAATTATAAGCATATCTGACATACTTTTTATTATAACAAATCCTATATTTTACATTATCTCAATAAGAAGAAATATGGCTATTTAACATTTCAAAATGATGACTAGGTATTGATTTCTAAATGAGAAAAATTAAAAGAAACAAAAAGCACCTATGAATTAAAATACATTGCAAATAGGTATTCATTAACTGACATATGTATATGAATGGGTTACTTGTTTTAAAAAGTAAACCTCAAATACTGGGTTAATATATGTGCTCCTTGTAGGGATTTTAAACCACAAATTCTTCAAATTAAATAAATTGGTTTGCAAGTAATTGAGGATGGAACTTCAAGAATGGAAAACTATCTCTATATATTCTCTATGGCTCAGGAATTTAACTGGTTATGTTCAACATAATGCTTAGTGGGTCTTGGAGCCCACTGCCTGTAAAATCTCCCATGGAGATTCAAGACCACCCATTGAAAATAATACAACATTATTGCCTCAAGCAAGAAGCTGGTACATAAGACTGGTTATTCAAGTCTTTTAAATACTATTTTATTGAGGGATTGTGGGAAGTGAGGGAGGGGGAGAAGGGGGATTCATGAGTAGTGGGGAAGGAAAACTCAGACAGAAAAAAAAAACCTCAGTAATTTCTAAAGCAGAGGTTCCTATAGTACCCCCAGCTCCTCATCACACCCCCCTTTTTAAACAGCTACATAAACAAAGTAGTAAGTGCTCGATTTCAGAGAGAATTACATTATACTCCATTTGAACAGGATACAAAGTACTTTTATTTGAAAAGCTGCTTCTCCTGTTATAAACAATTTTACTCAGCACCAATTTCAGACAAGAGAAGATGGCTTAGAGATGGGAGGTGGAGTTAGGAAAAACTCACCCAGTGTCTTTCAATGGCTAAAACAGTTGATCCAATAAAGATCCTTTAGAGAAAACTTGAAGTCTATTTTTTCTCCTCCAAGTAAGCAAATCATACAGGAGGGCTTTTCTTTTCTAGGGTACTGCACCCTGTCTCTTTAAATTCCAGGCCTGCCCCATTTCCCACGCATTCAATGAAAGCAACACGTTTGCTGGCCTCCAGCCCACAATGTCAAGTAGTTTTCTTGCTATTGAATTTCAAGATTATTCTTTTGGATCATTTGCCCTTTAGTTTTAAGCACGCCAAAGCAAAAATAATGTCTTTCTACAATAACATAAAGAAAACTCTGAGGTCTTTATAAGACTACAAGTAGAGAACACCTTGTCCCTTAGTTCCCCTTTTCACTGCAAAATATGCTCCCGCTCTATAACTCTAAATAAGGGCCATTTACACATTATCTTGGGCTACTTTAGTTCTGTCTGTCCTAGAGTAAAATTCTATGAGTATATTTATTTACTTTAATACCAAATGTGGAATCTTTAACAACCTGCAATATTTGAACCAAGTGTCCATATTACTCAAAATCTCCACTCTTCATTTGGCCCATCAAGTATTTAGTTTGAAAGGGTTTTAAAGCAATTACTTTATTTTCTCTAATTGCAGTTAAGACATCTACATAAATTAATTTAATAACAAAAACAGCATTTAATAACATAAACAAAGTAAGTGCATCGTGATTTGTAGTCATGGTTCCAGTTTATTTATCTTGTTCCCATACACACCTTAATCCTAAAGAAAGGAATCAGGCTACTATGAACTCTATTTAGAATTCACTCTAAAAGAAGAGAAAAAGTTAAAAACATATTAGAACTAAATTAAGCTCATGAAAAATAATATTATCCCAAATGTTACCAAACAGAACTTAAAGTGGCAATTTTATTCACATAGTTGATAAAGAAATGCTCAGATCACAAATATCAATTTTTATTATTTTTATTCTAATGTGAAATTTAATCTGGCTAACTATAATTTACAAATTTTATAAATAAATATAATACAAACTTATTTTTATTTGTCATATAGTTTTCCTATGTATTTGAGCAAGTATACTTTTAATGGCTATTTTTTTAAATATTAAAAAGGTAAAGATGTTTCCCACAGACTGAAATATCATGGACTAAATCATATAAATTTTCGATAATAAGTTTTAGATTATACCTTTTAAGTTAAAATTATGCCCCTCATTTTGCAGAAATCATTACTTTTAGTTGAAAGCTTATTTTAAGCATGTTCATTTGTATAGGAATATTCATATCAATCTATCTGCACAATAGTATACTAATAGTATTAAAATTGTTTCAGTACTAAAATATTGTTTGTGCAATTATGCACCAACTCCCCATCCAAAAAGGATCATTTCTCTCCCTCCCCTAAACAATTATTTTTGTATTGGTTTTCGTAATAGTTTTAAATAATAATTCCTTCTCATAATTTACTTCTCAATATTTTTCTCAAATATATACAAAGACACAAACTAGAAATAGGTCTCTTTTTCCAACTACAGATTCCTAACTCCATCATCACATACTAAACATGATGAGCGTCTTTTATTTGTAGTCAATTTTTAAAGTCAGATTTACTCTCTGAAAATTTTATAAAATTACACATCAAGATAAATATATTAACAAAGTTGTACTTATCCATGTTCCCAGGAAAAAAAATCAAAACTTTTCCAAACATTCCTAAGTACTCCAAAAATTTATACTGTGTTTCTGTTACAATGAATATCTTATATGAATTTGTACTAATAAATCATATTAATCTGGTTAATTTTACAACTGTCACACAACAATAATTATTAAGAAATTTAAAGATGATTTATATAAAGCTTATAATCAATTTATAAAACATTAAGCATATATTATATTCATTTTTTAAAACTCAAAATGACAAGGTGGTTAAAACTTTAAATAACAAAACACAAAAATGTTCCTTGAGGAAGACATTCCTGTATTGTTACAAATAATATAATTTAAAACCAAACAAACAAAAAAAAGAAAGCCTACTTTTAAACATGTCCATTTGTACATTTAAATATCGAGTTGCACTTTCACATGTGTCATGCAAGAAAACTTGAAAAATCCAACTAATTTTACTGATGAAGGAATTTTCTGATAGCCCACCTCCCAGAGATAGCTTCTCTTGGATTTTGCTATAGTATTTTCTTTGCATCTTTTCATTTATGTATTTTTATCTATCACAATTCTCAAAATGTGGGTAAAAACAAACAATTCTGATATGACGAAAATGAACTGACTTAAGTACTAAAACCAATGATGATAAGCCCAAAAAAAGAATCTCCACAGAAAAACACTATCTCAAGTAGCATTAACTATAAGCTACTTGTAGCCTTTAAAACATCAGAACACTCTCATTTATTTGCTGCTTTCTTTAAAATGTCTACATTTATGTATTTTTATATAAATTAAATCCTTGGCTCTAGTGAGTCATTAGACAAGCTGAATAACTAGAATTCTTTTTCTTTGACCTACAAGTTATGTAAGCTATATAACTTGCAAGGTACTTGCTTTTCAAGACAACTTCAATGAAACATAAGTAGTTATCTGAAACATAATACTTCATAAAAGCAAATTGAGTGACACAATTTCAAGATCGGGGCTGTATTATATGAAATACAAAATAAATAAATAAATAAATCAGTGAACTTCCATGAAAAACTCAACGATCTAAAGACCTGATCAAAAACCGTATTTAAATAAAGTAGTTCAAATAAACACAGGGTGTCTCGAGTTCTTGGAATGTTCCAGCCTTCAAGAAGCTAATGTTTGCTGTAAATGGCACCAGTATAATCAGAAAGTAACTTTTCATAACCAAAACTTCATCACCTACTACATGAAATACCCGAGTTATCTTCTACTTCCCTATTACAGCAAGTCTTTTACCCATTTCACTGTTCACTCACCATTAAAAACAGTTATATTCCAATATACAAAAGTTCATATCAACATTTTATGTTTTAAAAAATCATTATTCAAACTACACTTGGGAAAAGTGAGAAATTAAATATAGCAGCAAATACCTATTGTCTCTCATGACAACAAACCAATATACAGATGATAGCCAATAAATGCTTATTGTTTCATCATTATAAAAAACACTAGATCAGTGACACAATCAGAATTTATCCTTTTTAAAAAACTAAAGAAAAATTGTATTTCAGGACTAGAAAAGCCCACTGAGTTTATTTAGTCGAAACACATTCCTTCTAACTCCCAGGTCTGGGCTTTTATTGCTGCATTGCTAAATACTGTTCCTACCTGTTACTGGAATTCATCTGACTCCTATTTTTAAAGCTAAAAGACTAGTTTTATTTCATGGATTAAGTACTAAAAAGAAAAGAAAGAAAGAAAAAAAAAAAGATAGACCTGGCCAAGTCTCTCAAATTTGTGGGTGGCTTTTTAAAAAGCATCCAAAGTAGGTGAAGAAAGAATAAGGGAGAACAATTCATTTCACCTATAACATAAGCTAGAACACATTCTAGATTGATTCTCCGCCAATACAACGTTTCCTGCTAAATTCAAGTGGTGGTTCTGTTTGCACAAAGTCAATTATTAGAGGTACGGAAGAAGTGAGTTTTAGAACAGTGAGTAATAATTTACCACTTTGAAGAGTGGAAGCTGAAGTCTGAGTTCTTTTATTTTTTTAATATACGTATTTTATTGATTTTTTAAGAGAGGAAAGGAGAGGGATAGAGAGCCAGAAACATTGATGAGAGAGAGACATCGATAAGCCGCCTCCTGCACACCCGCTACTGGAGATGTGCCCACAACCAAGATACATGCCCTTGACAGGAATCAAACCTGGGACCTTTCAGTTCCCAGACCCATGCTCTATCCACTGAGTCAAACCAGTTTCGGCTAAAGTCTGAGTTCTAACATTCTTTTTCTGACTTGCAATATCTACCTTTATGTTACATTGTTGACAAAACTTCCAATGTCTAGACTACATTGATCAAAGGTATGAGTGCTATCTACAGTGACAACACAGGTCCCATCTCATCAGATATGTACTTCTATGGTGATACAGGAAAAGCCACAGGTACACATAAGAGGAAAGGTGAGTGCTGGACTGACTGAAGCATATAACACATGCTGGTGCCAGAAGGTCCATATGATGAGGAAAGTAGCTTTCCACCGCTCCGACTATTTTTGTGCACAGGTAGGAAAAGTCATACAACAAACAACTCTGATAGGACAAATGTCCTTCAACATTTTGAATAATCTATCCCACTAAAAGCAACCAAATCCCAACAGCCTAAACTCTCTAATTTTCATTGAGTCACTACAAAAACAGCTGCTTATACTACAGGAAAACAGAAAGAAATCAAACAAATGAAACAATTTTGTAAAATAGAGAATTTTTTTTATTTAATACAAAGAAAGTTTTTATTATTCAGCAATTCATATTAATGTAGTATTTTGGGTAAAAGGTATGGATGACATGACGTCTTCAATGAACCTTTTCTTTAAACATTCAAAATGTTATAAATGTTTATTAAAATAAATAGATACCTAGAATATTCTGACAGTGAACTCTCCCAACACCACCCAGAGAGAATGGAGGAAGAAAGAAGACACAAAACCTATTTGCAAAAACTAAAGGCATCACGCAGACTAAATGCATATGTAGAAATATCAAGAGGCAAGTAAATCTGACTACTCTCTATGCCACTGCTATGGTTATTAATATTTTATAAAATTATTAATGTATATTCTGCTTTTTTAAAATCAATACCTATACACAGCATTTGGCATGGCACTGATGGGAAAATAACTGATTAATGATTTCTGTTGGAGAAGAACCAAAAAAAATCTACATTTGGTAAAATTAAATATTTTAAAATTTATTTGGCTCTGAGAATATCAATGTTCATGGGTAATAAATAGCTCTAATTCAATTCAACTGATCATCTTTATAATCACTTGTGAGCATTAACTTAAATTAAAGGACCTCAGAATTCATTTTAAAATAAGCCATAACTTTCCTTAATAAAATAATGATGGTGCATTGATTCTATCCAAAAAGTTAATTGTTAACAGACCTACTAAATCATGCCCAACTGCTAGCCTTATCATTTTAGGAATCCAATGGTAATAACTTTCTTCAGGCCTCAACCACTGCAAACTTAGCACACTTAAAAGAATTAGGTCATACAACATTATTTGGTAAAACCATGTTCTACATTTTTCATGGAATTGCAATCCTATAGGGGAGGGGGAGGCTAAAGGGGATGGAATCCTATAGGGGAGGGGGAGGCTAAAGGGGATGGAATTATTATTATTTTACCATTCAGTAAAAATTTTTCCTAATGATTTAATCTCAAAAGAAAACCTCAAATTCATAAAAAAAAATTTAATGCTACCTGAAAGTAGTTATAAAGCTTCTTCCTTTAAACAATATCTACCATGGTTACCACCACTTAATTAAATCCTAGATCATATCTACAAAAGCAGTTATTGCTGAACATTAGTCTGCTAATATAAGTGAATAATTACTCAATATTTTAAAAGTAAACATTTACTGCCATTTATTATAGTTATCTTTGCACCAGCACACTTGTGACTCATTGTGTCTACATGCATAATCACTTCACATTTCCAGGCTGCCCATGAAAGTAAAATGAGAGGGCAAGGATGAAGACTCTCAAGTGCCCTTTACAGCTATAAAAGACACAAGCACATTGAAGGTAGGAACCTCCTCCTCCTCTCACTTACATCCCACCCCCCAATCCTTTCACTGTATCCTGCACATACCAAATCTAGTGGTTAAGCACATTACCATGACCACAAATTATATTCTTAAACAAAACCCCAAAACCAAACAGGAAAGCAAAACAAAATATATCATTTTGACACAATTAAAAAATTGTATATGACCAAAAACTATCATACATTAGGCTACAAGAGAAAGAAACAAAAATAGGAAAAGATCTTTTCAACACAAATAGCAAAGGATAACATCCTACAGATAAGAGAAAAAAAACTAACATCTCAACATCTTTTAAGACAAAGGATATAAAAAGTCAATAAAGAGGAAATCCAAATGGTCAGAAACATATAGTGAAGGTTTAACCTACTAGAAACTAGAGAAATGCAAATGAAAACAAAAAGATACCATATCCCAATTAAATATAAAAAAAATAAGAAATCTTGAAATATCCAACATTGGCAAAGATGTAGAGAAAATAGTATGCATCCTTTGACAAAGTATAAACTGTCACAACTACTTTGTAAGCAATCTAACAATATTTAGTACAAATGAAAACATACCCTTGATTCAAATTCTAGGTTTGTGTCCAAAATCTAGTTCATTTGTACAAAAATGTTCAGAATGGAAAATGACCTATTATATACTCCTTAATAGAGAAACAGAAAAGTAAGCATAAACATATCCCTACAATGAAATACTAGGCAGAAGAACTTAAAGGGAATGAATTGGCTCTCGATAAACGAAATATCAAAAGGTTCAAAAACAGCCCTAGTCAGTTTGGCTCAGTGGATAGAGCATCAGCCCTCAGACTGGAGGGTCTTGGGTTCAATTCCTGGTCAAGGGCAACATACCTGGGCTGTGGTTTGTTCCCTGGTCCCAGTGGAAGGGCAGGAGGAAAGCAACCAATTAATGTGTCTCTCTCACTTTGATGTTTCTCTCTGTCTCTCCCCCCCCCCCCTTCTATTATCTCTAAAAATCAATGGAAAAAAATATACTCAGGTGAGGATTAACAACAAGTTCAAAAATGTATTGGAGGTGAGGGCAAAGCAAGATACAAAATTATTCACTCATGAAAATGCTCTGGGATTAAATCATGGCAATTGTTGCACAAGCCTTGAATATACCAAAACCTGTTAAATGTTACACTTGAAAGGGGAGACTGTGATGGTATGTGAATTATATCTCAATTGAAGAAATGATTCGTCCAGTGTAACACTCTTTATGAATATTTTAAGACACAATACCCTATTACTTACAGTAATATAAATGTACAAATGTACATAAATAGATATAAGGAAGGCTGAAGAGCTGGAAGAAAAGTTGAGTAGCATTTAAAAATTTTAGTTGAATCTATAATATGTACTTTAAATCCCTAAAGTTAAAACAAGGAAGCAAATATGGTAAAATGTAAACATTTTCATTCCCGGTAGTAGGGCGTTGAATGTTTCTTATCATTCTTTCCATTGTGTTTTCCCGTACTTTTTTTTTAGAACTATCAAAAGGGCACAAAACAGGCATATCACAAATGACAAAATGGTAAATACGTAATACGTACATAAGATACCTGTCATTACTTATCAGCTAAATGCAAATAAAAATGGGGTATTATTTCATCTAGTAGATTGGCAAAGATTAAAAAAAACAAACTGGGGGGCAGGGAGGTCAACCAAAGGACTTGTAGCCATGCAAATGAGCATGACCAATGGACACAAACAACAAGGGGGTGGAAGCATGTGCTGGGAGGCAGGAGCAGGCGGGGAGAGATCAATGGGGAAAAAATGAGACAAGTAAAACTTTCAACAATAAAGAATTTAAAAAAAAACTTCCTGGCCAGTGTGGTTCAGTGGTTGAGCCACAAGCTATGAACTTGGGAGGTCACAGTGCAATTCCCAATCAGGGAACGGGTTGCGGACTCAATACCAGTGTGAGATGTGCAAAAGGCAGCAGATCAATGATTCCCTCTCATCACTGATGTTTCTATCTCTCTCTCTCTTCCTCTCCCTTCTTCCATGAAATCAATAAAAATATATTTAAAAATAAATAAAAACTATTAATTCCCAGGACTGGCAACCATGTGGGGAAATAGGCAGTATAAACCAGTGTAATCTTTTTGGAGGAAAGTTGGTGATGCATATCAAAATTTAAAATCTACATACCTCGACTCACCTACCTCCCATCTGGAAAGTTAACATAAAAAATTATTTTTTAAAAAATAGGAATAAATGTCAAGGACTCAGCTAGGTAACTCAGTTGGTTGGAATATCATCTGGTACACCAAAAGGTTGCTGGTTCAATCCCCAGTTGGGGCAGATGCTGGAGGCAACCCATCAATGTTTTCTCTCTCTCTCTCCCTCTCTCTCTCCCTCCCCCTCTCCCTGTCCCTCTCCTCTCCCTTTCCCTCTCTCTCTCTCTCTCCCTCTCCCTCTCCCTCTCCCTCTCCCTTTCTCTCTCCCTCTCCCTCTATTTCTCCTCCCCTCCAATTCTTCCCCCTCTCACCCGCCCTCCCCCACTCTCTCCCCACCCTTCCTCTGTCTCTAAAAATCAATGAAACATGTGCTCAGGTCAAGATTGAAATGAATGTCAAGGATGTTCACATAGCATTATTCATATCAAATTCAAACTGAGAATAATCTATATATCTAAATAATGTATAACAAATCTATATTCAATGTAACACCATAAAATTAAAAAGTTGATATTCCATCTATGCAAGGGTAAGAATATCTATCTGCACATCAGTGCTTTATTCCCAGCTCTGTACAATTGTGCAATGTAATTTCTATGATATTTATAACAAAAGCTCTTTTTAAAAAACACTTATGAACTACCTGTACTATCATCAATGGGCAAGTATTTATCCAAAGACTCTTTTCAGACAAGTTATAGTCCCAAAAATGAATACAGCACTACAAACAAGGAGAACCACAAAGTATAAGAGAATAAAATATTAAAGCGTTACAATATATGTTATTAGGAAGAGAATGAACTAAAGAGATTCTGACCACATGCACACAAAACAAATGTTTTAAGAGAGTATGATTTTGTATCACTGAACAAGAGAATTTCTCTTTCTACATGTCAGCTTCTTCTCTGAGGAATAAAATCATAAACGAAAACAAAGTATAAGAACCAAAGAAACAAAATATAGAAATCTATATATTTCCATTAGGGCAATGTGAAACATTATGTTTCAAAGATCAAAAATATTCTACGTTCTGGTCAAATAAATTAAAATCCAATAAAGTTCAATAACATATTGAATCCTTGCTTAATTTTTTAATTGGTATAATTGTATTTGATGTCTTCCCACTGCAAGTTCTCTTTTGAAAACGTAAATCACTAAGAGATTTTAAAAAAAATTCCACATCTTAGAACTATAAAAGCTGTGTTAAGTAGTAGGAGTCATCTGTAATAAATGACCAGAAAAGAGAACTGAAGGGCTAAGGTTAGTCCATGGGAGGCCACTGGAAGAAAACTTCAAAGAACCAAGAGAAGGACAAAGGATCTTTAAGGTAAAATTATGAAACACATTGATACCACTTACCCTGTCTACCTCATGGGGTTAATTCTATGGAGGGTCACCTAAAATAATAGATGTAAAAGGCTTCTATAGAATACAAATAACACAGTATAAAATGGAGATTAAGTATACAATATATCCAGTAAAACCAAAGTCTGGGATTTCCTGTTCTGGAAAATATTGTTAGGTAATTGTTACACTGGAATTTACCCAGGCAAATGCCTTGGAAGATTTATCTTTTCTCTTTCCACTAAATGAATGTTTTATTAGCAACAATAATGGTTTTTAAAAATCAGCTTCCACTTATTAAGAGGGCAGTTTATATGTGCCAGGTTGTATACTAAATGCTTTATACTAGAGGTTCTTCAAGTATAGTCCGGGGACCCCGGGACCCCCAAGACCTTTTCCAGGGATTGGCAAAGTTAAAATTATTTTCATAACAACTCTAAGACATTAGTTGCCTTTTTTCACTCTCATTCCCTCCTGAGTGTACAGCAAGACTTTTCCAGAAGCTACGATGACATGTGATAACACAACAGATTGAACATAGAAGCACATAACAGGATCCAGTTGTCTTCTATTTAACAAAACATTAGAGAGACACAAAAAATAAAACAATGTCACTCTTTTTCCTCTCCTTTGGGTTTTAGAATTTGTTTAAAATGTCTCTGCTTTAATATCTAATCCAGTAAATGTTAACAGATAAAACTTTCACAGAAAAAGCTCTTTAAAAGTCTCCAACTTTTAAGTAGAAAAGGGTCTGACGACCAATACATTTGAGAACACCCGATTCATATTCAATCAAATTCTGAGGTACTGGTTCTGCTCAATCATCATTCCTTTCACACAAATGAGGACACAACTGAGAAAAAGACACGGAAGTGACATACTCAAGATCACACCAGACACCAGACATCTCTTAAATCAGCATTTGAATACAAGTCCTAACCTGAACTCCTCACAACTGAGCAATTCAAGATAGTTCAAGATCACTTTTAGATAGTTACATGTTAATCCCTGTTTAAAAGGCAATGTTCTATACTGGGTGTTTACGCTTTGACTTTCAGTCTTAAAAAGTAATGACTGCTCATTGGAGTGCTTTAAATATATAGAATTAACTTTTTTTTAATCAAACACTGTAAAAATAACCACATAACCACCAGCAGCTTCAGCACCTTCTTATCTATTGATAAGAGTTTTTACTTATATACATACACGCATAAATATTTTTACCTGGTTAAGCACATTTTTAAATTGATCACAATGATTTAGTAACTAGCTTTATTTCACTTAATTTATCTTTAAGATCTTCCCTCAAATAGGTTTCCCCCAAATAGATATACCTCTTTTTATATAGATTACCATCACTGACTCATACTCAATTGAGAAAAGTCCCCTTATGGCTTACTATTAAAAAAGTCACAAGAAAGATGATGTGCCTTTGTGTAGTTGTGAAGCCATATCTGTTAAAAAAAAAAAAAAAAAAAAAACTCCTGGAAGTAAAATTCTGGGTCAAAGGTTATAAATGTTTACAATCTTATTAGATTTTGCCAAATGCCCTCTAACATCCCTGTGCCCAATTTACATTCTCACTAACACCACATAAGAATTCCTCCAGCAACTGAGTTTTCGGGTACCATAGAAAATTACACTTATGTTGCTTCAAAATGCCAATAAAACTGTTCTCACTGGTCATCTTAAATTCCATACAGAATTCTACACAAATCTTATTAACACTCACTGAGTGTATCAGTATAGTTTTCCATCTTTATTTTTCCTTACACCTTATAAATATCTCAAAAGAGAAAATACACCAGGTGCATACAATATCTGCAACTAGTAAACCCTCAAATTTTAGATACCCTGATAAAAAGTTATTCAAATTATTTCAGAACACAAATCAGAACGACACAGTAAAACTGGGTCAAACACTTAAATCAAAGGAAAATTATATATGTGGATTTAATAGGCTTTATCTGCCCACTCAAAGGAATAAGGCTACAAATAAAAAGCTATCAATTCATACCACTGGCCAAATTAGCTTACATAAAATAATAAGCAACAGATTTCAAATCATAAATGTCAGTGGAACAGATTGTAATAGTAAGGATAGCTATAATTGAAAAGAAAGCTCATTCAAATTCATATCATACTGTAAATGAAAACATTAATTTTTAAATGAAATGTTTTGAATGTAACTATTCATTTTAGTCATATCAGAGTATTATAAATCTTTGGTACTAATAAACAAGAAATGGTCTTTTTTTTTTTAAATAGATGGTTTTAAAATGCATTATACTCTGACCTGTCTATTCTGTAACAGTTAATGAATACTCTAGGCTTCACCATTTCAACAAAATCTTTCTCTCTCTCTCTCTTTCTCTCTCTCTTTCTCTCTCTCTCTCTTTCTCTCTCTCTCTCTCTCCTCTCTCTCTCATTTAGGACTTTAGGATTTGTGTTAGTTTTAAATTGAAAATCTCCAATACATCTTTGGGACAGAGTAAAATCTCATTAAATCAAGTTCAATTAGCTCAATCCTGAAATGGCATATGTAATTCTCATTAGGCAACAAGTTGATGATACTATAATTTCTTCCTCTACAAGTTCTCATAATATTACTGTGAAATAAAGGAAATCAACCTGAAAATTAATTCACTTTTTCAAACCAAAGATTTATGAAACTAAGGAAGGACTCATCCATCTTCGTGGCTAAGGGATTCATCCTCAGTGCTAAGGTCCACTTCTGTTTATCTGCTATTGTGTATAGTGAAAGTGACTTAACTTATTAATAGCCATTCAGAGTTGGGAATATGTGCATTCACTTTAGGTATTTTGTGACTCGGATTTTTCACAAAGCCATTTTTGTAGTTTCTCCCATTTTCAATCCTAACATGTATAGATCTATAATATCGCAAATACAGCACCTTAGAAGGTATAGAAGTTGACTTAGAAATGCCTGGCATTTTTATTTTGTGCCTATTCTTATCAGTTTGAAAGACATTATAGGCCAAAAAATGAGTCCCAGGATTAAGTGGCATGTTTGGTGTTAAATGAATTTACAACTATCCCCAATGAACTGAGAAACCTTCCCTTGCAATCTGAATCATGTGTAATTACAGTATGACAAGGTCTCTCCTGGGCTATGTAAGCTGGCATTTTTCCCAGGACTTGTCACATCATGGGAAGCACACATACAAATAAAAATCCAAAAATAAACATTTTAAAACAATGGCTTATAGACTACAAAAAGAAACTCCACAGTTGAGAATAAAAATTGAAGAGCCCAACGGACAAGCTGACATCTCACCAGAGACATCTGGGAGACACAGTATTATCAAGTGGCTTACCATGCCTAGCAACAGCTCCCAGGTGTGGGCTGTGTGGGTAGCACCCTCACATTTCCTCAGGCTGGACAGAAAACCATTAGATATGGGAAATAAAAGGGAACATCACCACACATACCCACAAAGCAGAGAATAGTGGTGAAATATGGGGAGATTGATCATCTTTTATTTCATAATGCCAATTTGTAGATTGTTAAGGCACCTAAACAAAGTTATCTTAAGAGCTACATCCTCTGCCAACTGACTTAGTTTCCCTGATTCAATAAAAATGGCTTTTTTGTTGTTGTTGTTAAAGTGTATTTCACCTCGAAGTGAATAGCAGCCAAACAGTCATAATAGTGTGTACCAAGGATCTTAGAAGATGGTTTCTTTTGTTTAAATTCCTCTGCAGTGGCTCTATGGGCACATGGATAAGGGAGAGGTCGAATTCCAAAAGGTATCATAACCAACCTCTTAGAGGGACAGAAACTTGACAATACAATTTTGAGGAAATATGAATATAATATCCCTGGTTGTATTTTGATAGAAAATGCTAGAAAAATCTAAATGGCTTTTCCAATAGGCCATGCATATTCCTCCCCATCTATTAGAAGCTGGATTCATTTAATAACCATCCAGCAGAGCCCATCAAATTCAACTATTCAAGTTTTCAAAAGGAACTATAAAACAGACCACTAAAGGCAAAACATACATCCTACATCGCAGTACATGAGCTCTGGAAACAAAAATAAGCATTAACACAAGCCTCTACCACCTCCAAAGCACACAGCATTTCTCTTTATTCCGTCCCCTGAATGTTCAATAATTTCCACGTAGCTCTAAACAGAATGGATTTATTATGATGTGACCTTAAGAAGCTGCAGGAGTTCTAGATGCCAATAAAGATTACGGATCAAATGGAAGATAACTACTAACCATTGTGTCCACTTAGATAAATAAACCTGCTCACAAACAAAGCACCTTATTGTATTTATATTGTTGCCTCCACTAATCCAACTAAAACAACCAGACAGCTTTCCTGAGGCTGTGGAGAACAGAAATCAGGATTTCTCAAACTCTCAATTTCTTTTAAAAAAAACACCCGGTTTCTTTTCTTCAAAACTGTCTTATCCTTTCTGGAAAATGTATGGGAACCCCAAGGCTCAGCAGGTTTACGAAAACTAGAGATCAAGGCTAAAAACCAAGGTGGGGAAGGACTGAAACACAGGACAAAACATCGTTCCTCTGAAACTTAGACTGGACCTGCTTCCCTTGCAGATCACATCGGCAGACATTCCATTTCGGAAGGTTGTTCAAAATCGAATGAACAGTTAAGTACCATTGGGGGACTCTGGGTGAGTAGACCCCCCAACTAAACATGAAATCTTAACCGTGTAGGCTGGGGGTGGCTAATCCACAAAAGGAAAAGTCTGTGACAACTGGGTACTCAATGCCTCCTCTACAGGGAAGAAGGTAGAGGAGACCCCCAAGAGAGGTGACTTCTCGAGAAGGAACAATAACTGCATCCCATACATTCTCTGCCAATAACGCAGGTAAGTCTCCATTTCTTTTGAGGGGGGAGGAGGGAGCTCAAGCTGTTTATTCCCTCCAGCCCCACTCCCCACACCCAACAACTAATTGCACCTTTCCCACAGAACCCGCGGCTAACCCCAGAGGACCGGGGAAGGCTGGCTTTGGGATGAATAAACACTCGACACCTGACGGTGCTTTCTCTTCGGTGACTTTCACGCAGCCAGAGCCGCCCGCACAGGCGGGAGCCCGGACCTCGCCAGCGCGGCGCCGCGCACCCGGGTCCCAAGGCTCCGCGGGCGAGCGCGACTGGGCGGGGGGCGGGTGGTGGAGAGGGGAGGGAGAGGGGCCGGGGACCGCCGGGCCAAGCGATTGTTCCCTACGCCAGCAAAGACATTTTTTATCGAGCTCCTTTTGTACTCGAGCCCTACCTCTTTTTGGCCTAGGGAAGCTTTCGTGCAAGTGGAAGACGACTTTCTCCACAAAGTGCTGAATGTTACTGTGCTCCGGGCCGCGCACGAACACCATCCAGTCGTGGGTGAAGCCCTCCACGGTGGGTTTTTTCCTCACCTGGGCGCGGTGCCCCAGCTCGAGCTTCACCTGCACGGCACACTGCGGGCAGCGGGAGGAGAGACAGCCGTGAACGACAGGAAGGCGACCCGTTCGACCCTGCACATTGCGCCTGACATTTTTTTTTTCCTCCTTGAAACGCACATAAAAGGCAACGGCGGTGCCCTCTGCATCCACGTTTCACGCGCGTGGGCGCGCACCCTCCACACCCCCCAGATACACCCCACCAGCCGGTCCGGCCCCCGGCGCCCCCGGCCCAGCATCTACACCGGCCTGGATTGTAACGGAATGTTACCCCCGTTAGGAAGGGGGTGCGGGGTCTGGGGAAAGAGGGAAAGCACACTCAGCAGCCACTACAAGCACGACAACAAATGCATCGGAAACAAATTAGAAGACTGTTAGGGCACGAAGCCGGGGCGGTTTCCCGGCGTGGGAGGGGAGCGAGCTGGGACTCGGAAGGGGGTTCGGACGAGCCCCCTCCCTGAAAGTACCACGGCGACAGGCACACGCCGAGCAAGTCTTTGTGTACGTGTGTGTGTGCGTGCGTGTGGAGCGCTGTGCCAGGCTGAATGGAAACTACAGGCAGCCTCTGCCGATGGGCACAAACTCCCGTGCTCCTATCATGGGGTTCGTGCACAACAAGAATGAGACCCGGTCACACACATACACACGCCCGCGGGAACACGCCGAGGCATCCATAACTTACGGCGCCCCGCACCCTCCGGCGACAAGCCCCACGCGATCGGCGAGGCCATCCTAACGGAGCCCCCGCAACACACTTCCAGGAGCCAAAGTGGCCCCAAAGTACCTCCCACCTTCCCCCAAAAAATGAAATTCAGAAAGGCAGGGCGGCGGGCGGACAGTCACGGAGCCCGGACTGCGCGCAGCCCCTTGCGGGGGCAAAGTTGCGTGCGGCCCCGCCGCTGTCAGCCCGCACACTCCGGCTCACACACGCGCGCCGCGGAAAACGCACCATCGTAGCGGCCGCCGAGGCTGCTCACCGCGTCCCCGGACTGTGCCTGCGGCTCCCGGCGGCGGCTGCGGCTGAAATATGGCTGAGTTATTATTCGCCTCCTTCCACCGTGTGTGTGTGTGAGAGAGAGTGCGCGCGTGTGAGCGAGAGTGCGCTTCTTGCGATTGCAAAGAGAGGCGAGGAGGGAGGAGGCGCGGGGGGTGGAGAGGGGGGG
>PVJN01033059.1:0-23726 GCA_004026805.1 Lasiurus borealis | reverse complement strand
CTGCCTTTTATTTACGGTCCCATTCATTTCCCCTCTTCTCCACGACTTCTTGGTAGAAAACTTTACATTTGATGCCTCCACTGCCTCATCTCCCCCTCATGGTCCAGTCTGTGGTGGTGTGGCTTCCGCTTTTTCCATGTTATTTAACTGCTAAGGCCACCAGTGACCATCCAATGACCAAAGACAAAAGCTGCTACTTCTCCAGCCCACTTATCTGATATTACTGGCTTTTCACTCCCTTGGAACTCTCCTCTCACTTGCTCTTGTGCCTTCTTGTTTTCTTCTTTCATGTTCTTGCCCTTGTCTTCTTCTAGCATTTGTCTTTTTCTCACCTGCCCCCCAAGTTTAGATGTTTTCCAAAGACTTCTTATTTCTCAGACATAAATGCAGGTCCAGACATTCTCTTCCTTAGTGGTTTCAACCAAATGCTGAAACTTCAGGTATCACCTATGTTAAGTGATCTCCAGCTTAGCTCTCAAATTTCCAACTTCCCATTGAGTTCCTGGGGAATCTTGAACTCAATATGACAGAAAACAAACTCATGGTCATCTCATCCCCTCAATCCAGTTCTTCTCCGTGTTCCCTCTCATACTGAAAACACTAGTCACCTTCTCCTTCCTCTTTGTCAACTCTTTCCTTTGACAGTGGTCAGGAGGCACTATTGAATTTACTCTGCAATGTCTCAGACATGACTCTTCCTTTACATTTCAACTGCCCTTAACCAGGTCTTCCTCACTTCTCTTTGGGATGGCAAGCATTATTGTCCTAACTGCAATTTTTTTTAATATATTTTATTGATTTTTTACAGAGAGGAAGAGAGAGGGATAGAGTTAGAAACATCCATGAGAGAGAGACATCAATCAGCCGCCTCCTGCACGCCCCCTACTGGGGATGTGCCCACAATCAGGATACATGCCCTTGACCAGAATCAAACTTGAGATCTTTCAGTCCGCAGGCCAACGCTCTATCCACTGAGCCAAACCGGTTTTGGCCTAACTGCAATTCTTATCTTCAAGTCCATCCTTCATGCTGCTGTCAGAATATTATCTTACCTAATAATAGACAAACTTGTAAATTACCGTACTTCTGCTACACCCGTAGCCAATCACAGTGAGTATGCAAATTAACCCAACAAAGATGGTGGGTTAATTTGCATATACAGGCAGGGAAGTCTGCTATGAGAGGCAGGACTTCTGCTATGAGAGGGAGGGAGCTACAGGAGCAATGCTCTGACAGAAGCCCGAACTTGGAGGCTCCCAGGTGGCCGGAAGGGAAGCCAGGGGAAGGAAGGCCTATTCTTGCATGAATATCATGCAAAAGGCTTCTAGTCCTAAATAAGCCCGATCCTATCATTCTCCTACCCAGAGGCTCCTGCTTTGCCTGTGAAATAAAGTTGGGATGCCTAATTTTAACCTGGTATATCAGCCTCCAGCCTGCCTTTCAAGCCCTGCCTCCCCAGAGTCTAGTCCGGTGGCTGTACTTTTAGTTCTACCTGAGAAGCAATTTCTGGGGTTGAGACCTGGGAATTGGCATTTTAAAAAGCTCTCCCTAAAGTTTTTTTTTAAGTCCTCACTTGATTTTTAGAGAGAGAGAAACATTGATGTAAGAGAAACATTGATAGGTTGCCTCCCACATGGGATCGAACCCACAACCTAGTTATTTGGCCTGACCAGGAATTGAACCACAACCATTTTGGTGTACGGGACAACAGTCCAACCAGCTGAGCCTCCTCCTGAAGTCTTAATGTGCATCTAGGATTGAGAAAGCTGGGTCTACCTAACTACCTGCACTATCTTCCCTCAGTGGTACTTCCTCACCTCCACCTCCACACCCTGGGAGGTGGTAGACCATAGCATGATGGGAAAGTACTTAGACTGCTTGGAAGTAAATCCCAATTCCATCACTTATTTGTTGCGGTTGGATAATATGCTGTTTCCTCCAAAAATGTTTTCCCACTCTTCTTTGTCAGAGTGAATCTCCTTGCTCCTTTGTGCTGTCGTGATATTTTCTGTCTTGTTCTAGCACAGGATGAGCTTTCAATGGATGTCCAAGGAACTGAATTAGCATGTTGTGCATTGTATTGTCCTTATTTACATGCATATTTGTTCCTTACACTGAATTACAAAACTCTTTGAGGACAAAGTTATCATCAGCCAGATATTCTTTAGCATTATTTTCAAATATTGCCAATGATATATTCTACAATGTCCTATACATAGTAGACACCCAATTGGTTGTAGGGAGCGGTTATAGAGTTAAGCCTCGGAATGCCCTGCTGGCAAAGCCTCAAACAAGTCCCAGCTTAGAGGGCACAGCCCGCTTAGCATAATTAAGCTTGACTTTATGACACTCCCTAGATCCTTCCTGAGTAGCTAATGGGCTGTGGGAGGTGCAGCAGGTGCTGCTAAAATCAGTGAAACTCACAAGAACGTTGTAACTATGGTGACCACTACCTTGTTTACCTCTGACTATAAAATAAAGCATCAGCTTGGAATCTGGATCTGTTCTGTGTTCTCAGCCAGCGCCACAGTCCAGGGAATGTGACACTTGGAAAGTGTATTCTCTTTGTCTTTTCTTCATCCTTCACCACCCTCCCTCAGGCTTGCCGAACCCTTGGCTGTGCTGGCAAGGCACAATTGGTTTTTAATTCTATAGAGAAACTAGCTCATTAAATGAGTTTTAGAGAAAGAAACAACATCAGCCAGATACTCTTTAGCATTATTTCCAAATATTGCCAAGCATAACTTTCAGTTCCGTTTCCCACCCCACCCCACCCTAAGGCCAGCACTAAGGTTATGTGACTCTCCAGGATCCAGAGCCTCGCTTTGCAGTGGGAACTCATGAAATGATTAATACCCATGACTTCCAATGCAAATCTCTCTCTCCTTGCCAAGTCTGCCAACATGGCATACTCACACATGGAGTCTCTTGTCATGAAGAGAGGTAAGGTATGCAAACAGCCAAAGGCAGAGGCGGTGGGCAGCGCCCAGTAGCACACACAGGCGGGGAAATCACCACCATTAGCTCCTAGACATTTACCTCCTCTCCTCCCCGTTCCAGGCTTAGGCAGGACTTAGCGCTGAGGACGGAGAGAAAAAGCTGAGGCAGAAAGGTTGCAGGTGTCCTATTTGATTTATTCGTGATGGGTTTTTTAAAATATATTTTATTGATTTTTTACAGAGAGGAAGGGAGAGGGATAGAAAGTTAGAAACATCAATGAGAGAGAGACATCGACCAGCCGCCTCCTGCACGCCCCCAACTGGGGATGTGCCCGCAACCAGGATACATGCCCTTGACCGGAATCGAACTTGGGACCTTGCAGTCCACAGGCCGACGCTCTATCCACTGAGCCAAACCAGTTTTGGCTATTCGTGATGTTTAATGTTTATCGTCTGTCTCCATCTCCAGGAATCCTTTTTGTTCACTAGAGCGTGTCAACTACTGCCTAGGACCGTGCCTGACACACACAGGCTCTCAGTAAATGTTTAATGAATGACTGAATTTATCTCGTGTTTCTTTGTCTTTCTCCCCACGAGAAAATGAGTAAAGGTGAGAAGAGATCAACAGAGAACTTGTCTGCAGATATGCACAACCCGTGGACACAGACAATGGGGTGGTGAAGGCCTGGGGCGGAGTGGATGGAGTGGGGGCGGAAGTCAATGGAAGAGGGGAGGGGACATATGTAATACTTTCAACAATAAAGATCTTAAAAATAAAAATGTTAAAAACGAGAAAGGGTGCCAAAACCAGTTGGCTCAGTGGATAGAGCGTCGGCCTGTGGACTGAAAGGTCCCGGGTTCGATTCCGGTCAAGGGCATGTATCCTGGTTGCAGGCACATCCCCAGTGGGGGGCGTGCAGGAGGCAGCTGATCGATGTTTCTCTCTCATTGATGTTTCTAACTCTCTATCCCTCTACCTTCCTCTCTGTAAAAAATCAATAAAATATATATTTAAAAAAAAACAAAAAAACAAAAACAAAAAAAAAACACGGGAAAGGGTGAGGGCCAGGTCTGTGGAATCCGAGCTGACACCCTGGACAGAGCCCCTTTTTGAAGCAACAGTTGCTGTTGGGAACTTTATTATAATTTACATCACTTATAATAACGTCGTGTTGACAACAGCCGTTTTCTGAAAAGCCGGGATAAATTAAATGGAAATGTCACTCCCTCGTGACAAGTCCTCCCAGCCCGAGGCTCCAGAGCTGTCCCGGACAACGGGGTCCCCCAAGCCCCACCCTCTGGGCGGGCTCTGGGCCGCGCGCGCCGTCCCTGATTGGTCAACAGACGTGATGGGCATGCGAAACAGCGAAGGAAGCGCTGCGCTCGGAGCTTCCGGAGCGGCGGTTACAGGACGCGGGGAGCCGTTGGCGAGGCGGTCGGTGGTTGCCGGTGCCGGCCCGGCCTCCGGACGGGAGGGTCGGGAGGGTGAGCCCTGCGCGGGGGGCGTCCCTCACTCCCTTTAGCCTTAGATGTTAGTGGGAGAGGATTCTGGCGGCGTGTGGAAGCGAGGCCGGGGCAGCGGGAGGGATGGAGAGGGGACGGGCGGGATGGAGAGGGCGCGGGCGGGAGTGGACACGGAGGTAACGGTCCCCGGGAGGCCTCCGGGGGCAGGTGCGAGCCACACTCCCGCCCGGTGCCTCCCTGCGCCTTCACACGGCCTCGCTTTCGCGTATCCGCTTACACACCCTGAAAGTCGGGGGCCTTAGGTCAGGGAGGGGGCGCCGCGTTAAGGGTGTAGCGAGTGGGGGCGGCCTTTCCGCCTGGATTGGGGGTCTGGCTCAGGATAACGAGTCCTGTCTATTTCTCTGTTTGTTTGTTTTCTGGTGTCCGACAGGGCTGAGCATGAACATGGCAGAAGGGGACACCCTGATATCCGTGGATTATGAGGTTTTTGGGAAGGTGCAGGGGGTGTTTTTCCGCAAGTACACTCAGGTATGCGGGGTGCGGGCTGTGGTCTGCGGGGTGTGGACGCGGGAGGAGCTGGCTGTGGAGCTGCGTGGCCACGGGGGTGTCTGCAGCCGTGGGCATGGGCATGCTTTGCAATGGGCAAAATACAATGCAAATGGCAGCTTTTTCTGCTGTTGTTCTTGTTATTTTTTAATCCTCACCCCAGCACATTTCCCCATTGTGTGTGTGTTTTTTTTTAAATATATTTGTATTGATTTTTCACAGAGAGGAAGGGAGAGAGATAGAAAGTCAGAAACATGGATGAGAGAGAGACATCCATCAGCCGCCTCCTGCACGCCACACAGTGGAGATGTGCCCGCAAGCAAGGTGCATGCCCCCAACCAGAATCGAACCTGGGACCTTTCAGTCCGCAGGCCGACGCTCTATCCACTGAGCCAAACCAGTCTCGGCCCCATTGGTTTTTAGACAGAGTGGAAGAGAGGGACACAGAGAGAAATATCGATGTGAGAGAAGCACATCGATGGTTGTCTCCTGTAGCACCCTGACCAGGAGCCTGCAACCGAGGCACCAGAATTGAACCCGGGACCCTTGGATCCTCAGGGCCCACGGCCAAACCGGCTAGGGCAGTGGTCGGCAAACTCATTAGTCAGCAGAACCAAATATCAACAGGATTGAAATTTCTTTTCAGAGCCAAAATTTTTAAACTTCTTCTAATGCCACCACTTCAAAATAGACTCGCCCAGGCCGTGGTATTTTGTGGATAAGCCACACTCAAGGGGCCAAAGAGCCACACGGCTAGAGCTGTTGTTCTTATTTTTCTGACAGTGCTTCTTGAGTACCTAGACATATATTAATGAGCTTCTCTCTTCCAAAAGGCTTTAGAGGGCTTCCCCAGTTCTTTCTGTTTTGGCATCATCAAACCAATCACAATTCGTGTAGGAAAGCTCATGTTAAGGAGATAGCATTTAGATGAATGCATGACATTTATGTAATCTACTAGAGGCCCTATGCACAAAATTCTCACAAGAACCGCTGTTTGGCTATTCCGTCAATTTGCATATTACAGGTGTATTAGCATCTTCCTTAGCTGCTGCATTTTCTTCAGACCTGTCTTACTCCTTCCACCCTTCCCCATTCTTTCAATTAATTTCTACTCATTTGTCTTTGAAAGAAGAACCACCTTTTCTAGCTGAAGCTTTTCTAATAAAAATAACTTAATCCATTCCAGGGTAAGCAATGGTAACACTGAACATGGAGTCTGGTATTCCTGCTAGAGTACTAGAGAGTAATTGAGGGATGAGCAAACTACTGACACTTCTACCTCTGCCTTGTTGTCATTAATCTTCCCTTAACATGCAGGCAGAAATGCAATCTCAATTTCCCTTCTGTCCCCTGTAGGGGTTATCGGGCTACTGCCTGCCCAGAGTATCTCCAGCCCCAAAGATAATGAGTTAAGACTGCAGAACTTTCCAGATGTCACATTCCCTGGACTGTAGTGCTTAAAATTCATCCTGAATCTTTGAAGTATGAATGTTAAATACCACTACCACTTTTTCCAATTACTTGCAAATCATTTCCTTCTGTTTCACACTCAGAAGTACCTGTTGAAAAAACAATTATTGAAAATCATAGTAAAAGTTATGTTCTGTTAGCTTTGCTACCATTTATGCAGGGTATAAATGTGATATAGTAAGTGGGGGTGACAGCTTCAAAGATTAATTAAAACTCTTGAGGAAAAAGAACCAGATAATAATATAGCTCATTTTTCTCTACTGCTATCCCCATCCCACATCTCCAATTTAGAGTAAATGAAAGAATGCAGAAAAATACTGATTTGGAGAACTTTACAGAAAATGCCATCTTTTTTTCCCCTTAGACTTGTAGCTTATTCTTTACTACTTATAATTACTTTGTGTAAATATGTTCATTTTAACAATTGTTTTGCTACATTCTGTTTGCATGTTGATATAATCTAGCCTCTTTAATTAAATTCCATCTCTCCTAGAATGACTGATAAGAATACTTGAAGGAACTTCTTAAATTGGAATATAATTAATATCCATAAAACTCACCTTTTTATTTATTTTTTTATTTATTTTTAAAATATATTTTATTGATTTTTTACAGAAAGGAAGGGAGAGGGATAGAGTTTAGAAACATCAATGAGAGAGAGAGACATCGATCAGCTGCCTCCTGCACGCCCCCTACTGGGGATGTGCCTGCAATCAAGGTACATGACCTTGACCGGAATCGAACCTGGGATCTTTCAGTCCACAGGCCGACTCTCTATCCATTGAGTCAAACCAGTTTCAAGAAAACTCACCTTTTTAAAATGTATAAGTGAGTGGGTTTTAGTATATTTATAAAGTTGTACACTAATTCCAGAACATTTCATCAACTCCATAAGAAACCACATATCCATTAGCACTCCCCCCTAACCCTTCCAGCCCCTGGCAGTCACTAACCTCATTTCTGTCCCTATGGGTTTGTCAATTCTGAACATTTGATGTCAATGGAATAACTATGGCCTTTTGTGTTGGGTTTCTTTCACTTAATATAGGGGCAGGGAACATCCGGCCGATGGGCTGTGTAAGGCCGGAGAAAGCATTTGGTCAGGCCCTGCCAAGGCATTAGGGGTAATTTAATTGCTTGACCAAATATAGCAGGCTAATTTTTTTTTTAATATATTTTATTGATTTTTTACAGAGAGGAAGGGAGAGGAATAGAGAGAAAGACATCGTTCAGCTGCCTCTTGCACACCCCCTACTGGGGATATGCCCAAAATCAAGGTACATGCCCTTGACCGGAATAGAACCTGGGACCTTTCAGTCCGAAGACGCTCTATCCACTGCGCCAAACCAGTTTCGGCAGCAGGCTAATTTTTAAGTTGATAATTTTGTTTGGCCCTTGGCAGAAAAAAGTTTCCTCAACCCTGACTTAACACAATGTTTGCCAGGATAATTTATATTATAGCATATTAGTACTTAATTCTTTTTTTTTTTGGCTAAATAATATTCCATGTATGGATATACCACATTTTATATATCCATTCATCAACTGATGGGTATTTAGGTTATTTTCACTTTTTGGCTATTATGATAATGATGCTGTACATTTATGTACTTGCTTTTCTGCAAACACTAGAGGCCTGGTGCATGAAATTTGTGCACAGGGGGGTGGTTGGGGCAGGGGAGGTACTGTCCCTCAGCCCAGCCTGCACCCTTTCCAGTCTGGGAACCCCCGAGGAATGTCCAACTGTCCATTTAGGCCTGATCCTACCAGAATCGGGCCTAAATAGGTAGTCGGATATCCCTCCCACAATCCAGGACTGCTGGCTCCCAACTGCTTACCTGCCTGCCTTCCTGATTGTCTCTAATCACTTCTCGCTGCCAGTCTGATCACCCCCTAATCATTCCCCTGCTGGCCTGATTGATGCCTAACTGCTCCCCTGCCAGCCTGTTTGCCCCTAACTGCCCTTCCCTGCAGGCCTGGTCCCCCCCAACTGCTCTCCCCTGCAGACCTGGGTCCCCCACAACTGCCTTTCCCTGCAGGCTTAGTCACCCCCAACTTCCCTCCTCTGCCAGCCTGGCACCCCTAATTGCCCTTCCCTGCAGGCTTGATCACCCCCAACTGCCCTCCCTTGCAGAACTGGTCCCTCCCAACTGCCCTCCCCTGCTGGCCATCTTGTGGTGACCATCTTGTGTCCACATGGGGGCAGGATCTTTGACCGCGTGGGAGCAGTCATCTTGTGTGTTGGAGTGATGGTCGATCTGCATATTACTCTTTTATTAGATAGGAGGCTAGAGGCCTGGCTCATGGGTGGGGGCCAGCTGGTTTGCCTTGAAGGATGTCCCGGATCATGATGGGGGTTCCCTTTGGTCGTGGGGCAGCCTGCGTGAGGGGCCTGTGGTGATTTGCAGGCCGGCCCCACCCCCTGACAACCCAAGTGAAGGCCCTGGTATCTGGGATTTATTTATTTTCTACAATTGAAACTTTGTAGACGGGAGCAGAGCCATGCCTCCTGCTGGCTTCCTGGCAGCAGCCATTTCTGTTGAAATTTATTTATCTTCTATAATTGAAACTTTGTAGCCTTAACCAGAGGCCAAGACAGGCCAGGGCTGTAGAAGCTTGGCTTCCTTCTTCGCTGGGGGCAACCCTAGCCTTCTGCTCTCTCCAACTCCATGGCTGCTGCCATTTCTGTTGGGATTTATTTATCTTCTATAATTGAAACTTTGTAGCCTTGAGTAGAGGCCTGGGCCCGCCAGGGTGTGTGGAAAGCTTGGCTTCCTCCATCGCCAGACAGGGAAACCCAAGCCTTCCTCCTGCTCACTTCTTGGCTGTGGCCATCTTGGTTGGGGTTAATTTGCATAGTTGCTCCTGATTTGCTGGTGGGTGTGGCTTATGGGCATGGCTTGTGGGTGTAGTGGAGAGTGATAGTTAATTTGCATATTACCCTTTTATTAGATAGGATTGTTTTCAATTCCCTTGTATATGCCAAAATGTAGCTTGCTGGATCACATAGTAACTGTATAACTGAGGAACAGCAAAATTATTTTCCAAAGCAGCTATATCATTTTACATTTTGCATTCTCATGATGAATGAGAATTTCAGATTCTCCAAATCTTGCCAACAGTTATTGTTTGTCTTTTTTATTAGAGCCATCCTAGTGTGGGTGAAGTGAAATCTCATTGTGGTTTTTGTTTTGTTTTGAGATTTCAGTGTCTTTAAAAGGGTTGAAGTCATACAAAGCATGTTCTCTGACCACAATGGAACTAAACTACAAATTGGTAACAGAAAAATAACTAGAAAATCTCCAAATATACAGAAACTATATAATACACTTTTTGTTTGTTTGTTTCTTGTTAATCCTCACCCAAAGATATTTTTTTCATTGATTTTTTTAAAAATATATTTTATTGATTTTTTACAGAGAGGAAGGGAGAGAGATAGAAAGTCAGAAACATCGATGGGAGAGAGACATTGATCAGCTGCCTCCTGCATGCCCCACAGTGGAGATGTGCCCGCAAGCAAGCTACATGCCCTTGACCAGAATCGAACCTGGGATCTTTCAGTCCACAGGCCGATGCTCTATCCACTGAGCCAAACTGGTCTCAGCTTCATTGATTTTTTAGAGAGAGGAAGGAAGGAAGGAAGGAAGGAAGGAAGGGACGGGAGAGAGAGAGAAACATCTATCGGTTACCTCCTGGTAAGTACCAACTGGAGATCGATCCCACAACTTTTTGGTATATAGGATGACCCTCCAACCAACTGAGCTACTCAGCCAGGGCCCTTTGCCCATTTTTAACTGAGTTAATTGTCTTATTGTTGATTTGTAAAAATTTTTGTATATTCTGGATATTAGTCCCTTATATTATTTGCAAATATTTTTCCTGAAGTTTTCTTTTCAGTTTCTTGATGAAAACTTTGAAGCATAAATATTTTTAATATTAATGAAGTCTAATTTATTTTTCTTTTGTTGCTTGTGACTTCAGTTTTATATCCAAGTTGGAATATAATTATTTGCCTAATCCAAGGATGAAAGAAGGTGCATGCTTATGTTTTCTTCTGAAAGTTTCTTCTAAGAGTTTTATAGTTTAATCTCTTAGCTTTAAGTTTTTGATCCAGTTTCAGTTATTTTAAAAAATATATATTTTTATTAATTTTAGAGAGGAAGGGAAGAGGGATTGAGAGAGAGAAACATTGATCAGCTGCATGCTGCATGCCCACTTGGGATCGAGCTCTAAACCCAGGCATGTACCTCAACCAGGAATTGAACCTGTTTCATAGGTCTATGCTCAAGCACTGAGCCATGCCGGCCAGGCTAATTTCAGTTAATTTTTATGTGGATTGAGGTGAGGAGTCCAGCTTTATGCTTTTATTTTTATTAATTTTTTAAAAATAAAACTTTATTGTTCAGATTATTACAGTTGTTCCTCTTTTTCTCCCCATAGCTCTCCTCCACCCGGTTCCCACCCCACCCTCTACCTTTACACCTCCTCTCCCTGCACTGTCCTCATCAGTACATGTACGATTTTTCTCCAGTCTCTTCCCACACCCTCCTCATTCCTTTCCCCCTATACCCCTGGTTCTATTATATTCACCAGTTTATTCTGTTCATCATATTTTTTTCATTCTCTTGATTTTTAGATTCACTGTTGATAGACATGTGTTGTTCATAATTTTTATCCTTACCTTTTTCTTCTTCCTCTTCTTATAGAATATCTTTCTGCATTTCATATAATACTGGTTTGGTGTTGATGAACTCCTTTAGCTTTTTCTTCTCTGTGAAGCTCTTTATCTGCCCTTAAATTCTGAATGATAGCTTTGCTGGGTAGAGTAATCTTGGTTGTAGGTTCTTGCTGTTCGTCACTTTGAATATTTCTTGCTACTCCCATCTGGCCTGCATAGTTTCTGTTGAGAAATCAGCTGACAATCGTATGGGTACTCCCTTGTAGGTAACTAACTGTTTTTCTCTTGCTGCTTTTAATACTCTTTTTGTCTTTTGCTCTTGGAATTTTAGTATCTTAGTGTGGTCCTCTTTGGACTCATTTTGTTTGGGGTTCTGTGTGCTTCCTGGACTTGTAAATCTATTTCTTTCACCAGGTGGGGGAAATTTTTGGTCATTATTTCTTCAAATAGGTTTTCAGTATCTTGCTCTCTCTCTTCTTCTGGCAGCCCCACAATTCTGATGTTGGTATGCTTGAAGTTGTCCCAGAAGCTCCTTACACTATCTTCACATTTTTTAATTCTTTTTCCTTTTTATTTTTCTAGTTGGATGTTTTCTGGTTCTTTGTATTTCAAATCTTTGACTTGATTCTTCTGATCCTCTAGTGTGCTGTTGGATCTCTGTATATTCTTCTTCTTCTTTTTTAATTGATGTTTTACAGAGAGGAAGGGAGAGAGAGAGTCAGAAACATCAATGAGAAAAACATTGATCAGCTGCCTCCTGCACACCCCCACTGGAGATGTGCCTGCAACCAAGGTACATGCCCTTGACCGGAATCGAACCTGGGACCCTTCAGTCCACAGGCCAGTGCTCTACCCACTAAGCCAAACCAGTCTGGGCTCTGTATATTGTTCTTTATTTCAGTCAGTGTATATTTAATTTTTAGTTGGTCCTCTTTCATATCCTTGAGGGTCTCACTAAATTTATCAGTTGTTTCTAGAAAATTCTTGAAAAGCCTTATAACTTTGGTTTTGAACTCTATATCCAGTTGTTAGCTTTGCTCCATTTCTTTCATTTGTGACCTATTTCTTTTTCTCTGAATTTTGGCTGCTTCCCTGAATTGATAGAGTGGCTTTGTGTGCTAGGTATCCTAAAGGGCCCTGTGGCTCAGCCTCCCCAATTACCTGAGATGGACACTCTTGGTGCACCCCTTTGTGGTTGTGTGCACAGTATTATTGTAGTTAAGCCTTGATTGTTGTTGGTATCACTGGGAGGAATTGATCTCCAAGCCATTTGTCTGTGAGAATCAGCTGTGTGTATGCTGGGAGAACTTCTGTTCTGGAGACAGCCTTATGAGGCCAGACTTGCTTCAGTGGGGCTTTAGTGCTTAGTCTTCCCCCTGAGTGTGTCCCTTATGGATCTGAGGAGTTATAATCTGGATGGTCCCATTCTGACCACTGGGTACACTGGCTCTTGGATCTCCAAGGAGGTGCTAATTTAGTCTCTGCCTGAAGTCACCCAGCAGGAGCTATGGAGAGATCTGCAGATTCCTCTTCTTCATTTGGGTTTTGGAGGTGCCCAGATGAGGCTCAGCTGTGAAGGAATGCAAGCTACTCTAGGGCCTTGTGCCTTCTTTTGGATGTTCTGGGTCTCTCTGACTCAGCTGCGGTTTGTTAGATAATTTTATATTTCAAAGGACCAGGCCATTCATATGCAAAAACCTCTGCGTATAGCTTGGGTGAGGCAGGGTCTCAGGGTGGAGCAAACAGCAATGGCTGACTGTTGGCCCTGCCCTAAGAAGCACCCATGTCTCAGTGTCCCTTGGTAATCGCTGCAAGCACCTCTGAGAGAAAGTCACCCTTGAGTTCCGCCCAATGCCAGACAGTCCAGTTTCTCCCCGTAAGAGTCTCACCCGGAACTGGAGTTCAGAGCAGTCAGGAGCTTGTGTGTCTCTCCCAATTGAAAAAGCCAGCCATGTACTGAGTTGCCAGCTGTTTCTGAGCACACGCCTCCATACCTCTGCACTTTACTTCCGCAGCTCCTCTGAATCTCAGTGTGCTTTTCTCTTTCCTTCTAGTTGTAGAGTTTCCACTCAGCCAGCCTTTCTGTGGTTCTGGATGATGTCCGTTTTGTCTTTTAGTTGTAGTTTTTAACTGGTTGTGTGAGGCAGCAATTTCAGGTATTTGTCTATAATGCCTTCTTGGTTTCTCCCAGCTTTATGCTTTTAAACATGACTATCCAGTTGTCCCAGCACCTTTTATCAAAAAGACATTATTTCTCCTGTCATGGTATCATTGTAAAAATCAATTAAACATAAATGTAGGGGCTTATTTCTGGACTCCAATTATATTCCATTGATCTATATGTTTATCCTTATGCCAATACCATACTATCTACTGATTATTGTAGCTTTGTAATAAATTTTGAAATCAGGATCTGTGAGTCCTTCAGCTTTATTCTTTGTAAAGATTATATTTAGCTATTTTGGGTCCCTTATGTTTCTATAAGAATTTAGGAATCAATTTGTCAATTTCTGTTATGAAGGCAGCTGGGATTTTGATAAATATGGCATAGCATTTCTAAATAAATTCTGGAGTATTGTCATCTTAATGTTTTCCAATCTATAAACATAGGATGTCTTTCCATTTATTTAGACCTTCCTTAATGTCAACAATTTTTGTACTTTTTCATATGTATTCCAGTTCTTCCATTAAATTTATAATTTATTATTTTGATGCTATTATAGAATTTCCTTAATTTCATTTTCATTATTGCCATTATATGGAAACAGAGTTTATTTTTGTATAGTGATCTTGTATCCTGCCACCTTATAAACTTATTAATTCTAGTGTGTGTGTGCATGCACATGTACATTCCTTAGGATTTTCTGCATAAAAGGAATGTCATCTTTGAGTGGAGGTAATTTTACTCCTTTCTTCCCACTATTAAAGCCTTCTTTCTTTTTCACTGCCCTGACTAGAACCTCCAGTTTAATGTTGAGTAGAAGTGTCAAGAGCCTACATCCTTGTCTTATCTTGATCATAGGGCAAAAGCTTTTAGTCTTTCACCATTAAGTCTGTTAGCTGTGGGTTTCTCACAGATGCCTTTAATCAGGTTAAGGAATTCCCTTTTGTTCCCAGTTTAAGTGTTTTTATCTAAAAAAATGTTGGATTTGATCAATACTTTTTCTTCATCTATTGAAATGATCATCTGGTTTCTGTTTTATTAACTAGAGGCTCGGTATATGAATTTGTGCACCAATGGGGTAACTTGGCTTGACCTGCAGAATCAGGCTGAAACCGGCTCTCCAATATCCCTGAGGGGTCCTGAATTCTGAGAGGGCGCAGGCTAGGCTGAGGGACCCCACCAGTGCATGATCACAAGAGGGCTCCAGGGCATGTCTGGCCCATTTCGCCCAGTCCTGTTTGGTTGGACTCCAGTAGCAAACTAACCTATTGGTTGGAGCATTTCCCCCTTGTGGTCAGTGCATGTTATAGTGACTAGTCGACTGTCTGCCCCTGAATGCACGTCATAATGAGCAGTTGACAGAGTGAGTATGTCATTAGCATATTACTCTGATTGGTTGAACAGCTGACCAGTTGACCAGACACTTAGCATATTAGGCTTTTATTATATAGGATACGGTGTTTTATTAATATGGTGCATTGATTTTTATATGTTGGCCCAACCTTATATAAAGTCAGTTGGATGTGGAATCTCCGTCCAAATCCATTTTCCACATGTTTTTTAAAAATATATATTTTTATTGATTTAATAGATGAAGGGAGAGGAAGAGATAGAAACATCAATGATGGGAGAGAATCACTTACCGGCTGCCTCCTGCATACCCTACATTGGGGATCAAGCCTGCAACCTGGGCATGTGCCCTGACTGGGAATTGAAGTGTGAGCTCCTAGTTCATAGGTCGATACTCAACCACTGAGTCATGCTGGTTGGGCTCCACATGTTTTCATGTCCCCATCTTCTGCTCTTAAAGCATGTTATGGGTATCCTATTTTTCTTCTTTATTTCTTCTGTATCTCTTAAATTGCTATTTATTTGACTGCAGTCTATTTTGTTCATTATGCATTAATCTTTACTTTGAACATATGATTTATTGGCTATTTCAGTTCCTCATCAAACATGGTTTTGCTGCCCATAACATTTTCTTTGGCCAACTCCAGCAATTTCCCACATTTACTAGGTCACTACTCTGGCATTTGGGCATACAATCATGTTAACTCCATTTTCTTTTGTAATCCAATCCCTTCTAGTTAGATGTATTACTTTAACAATAACTTTTTAATATCCTTACTTGGAAATTTTACAAAAATAAAGTTACCTCTAAGCACTAGTACCTTTCCAAATATTCAGCGATTCCACAGTTTAATGACTTCAAGGGAAAATACTAGAAAGGGTAAGAAAAGAGCAACTCCAATGATTAGATGGTCTTCATAAGCTTATTCAATTTAGACACAAGAAAGTAAAGTGCAAAACCTAATGGTTATGTAATCTCATGAAACTTTGGTTTTCAGAGGTTGATCACCAGTTGCCCTTCCTTCTCTAGGAGGATGACAGAAAATGGGCTTTGGATGCAACATAAAGACAGTGGGTTAGACAGTTTCTCTTCAGGGAGAACAATGAAATGAGTTGCCCAGGAAATTGTGAAATACTCTCTAATGATCTTTGCAGATACAATGGATACTTGTTCATCTGGATTTGTTTAGGTGTGGTCCTCATTAAAGACAAAGAGAAGGATCAGATAACTTTATGCTTTTTCTATTTAATATACCCAATAGATTCTTGATTTGAAGAAAAAATGTATAAGATACATACAGTCCAGCATCCTAATAACAATTAGCCTTAGGGAATCATTTTGAAAGCATCTGATTTTATCTTAAGTCAGTATTACATAGTGAAAAATTCTACTGGCTTAGTTTTATAGGGTAGGAGAAGGAAATGAAGTGGCCAACATTTCATGTTAAAATCAGCAATGAGATTCTCCTTCTTGTTCTGTTTTGACTGTTCTGGACAATATCAAATTAGTTTCAGTGGCTTGATTTTAGGCCAAAATTCTGGGAAAGATTGTAGTCTCACTTTGTTTTGTGTAATCTCACTGGATTTCTCTTTCTTGTTTTTTTCTCCCCTTTAGGCTGAGAGTAAAAGGCTGGGATTGGTAGGCTGGGTCCAGAACACAGACCAGGGCACAGTGATAGGACAATTGCAAGGTCCCATCTCCAAAGTGCGTCATATGCAGGAATGGCTTGAGAAAAAAGGAAGTCCCAAATCGCGCATCGACAAAGTAAACTTCAAGAATGAGAAAGTCATCTTAAAGTTGGATTATTCAGATTTCCAAATTGTAAAATAATGCCCTGAATTCAAATTTTCCAAGAGAAACTCAGAGGTTTTGTTTTTATTGTTAATAGAATTATTCTGAGTAATATTATAATTTGTCAGTAAGTTATTTTAGTTTCAGATACCTGAATGTTACTGTATATAATATATATGATGGAAGGAATGATTACAACTGTACGCAATTCTAATAAAAACACATCAGAACCATCTGTAGGACGAAATTCATTTTGGGCAAAATAAGAGATACTTACTCAGTAAACATCTGTGAGAAGATAATTTTGAGGTAATTTAAAGAGGTCTGAAAGAAAAAGCAGTTACTTTGAATCATTTCTTTGAATGGTTTCCATTAAATTTTCTTCAGGAATTTGCACACTTAATAAGAACAAATGCCCCAAGTTCAATTTGTTAGCTGCTCAAATGATGTTTTGAGCTAATTTTAATTTTCTTGAGTTTGTGTCATTCCTTTTCCCTGGGTAAGGAATTCACAAAAAGCAGTTGGTATGGGCAAATTAGGTGCCTCCTCCGAATTCTTATGTGGAAGTGTTAACACCTGGTACCTCATAATGTGACTATTTGGAGAGAGGGTCTTTTCAGAGGTAATAAGATTAAATGAAGTCAGGGTGGGCCCTAATCTCCTTATAAGAGGAAATAGGGACACAGACATGTGCACGCACAGAAGAAAGGACATGTGAAGATAGAGGGAGAAACAGCCATCTATAAGACGAGGATAGAGTCCACAGAGGAAATCAACTTGTCTCACAGCTTGATCACTGACTTCTAGCCTCCAGAACTGTGACACAATAAATATCTGTAGTTTAAGCCACCCAGTCTGTGGCAGTTTATTGTGACAAACTGATACAAGCAATACTCGGGATTTCGCTTCATTAGCCCTGGGAATCTCCTGATTGGTTTGGTCAACCATTAAGCAGATATACATTGAATGCTTACTGGGTTTGACAAATCTGTCATAAATTCCAAATTTTAAAAATACAAGGTTTTACCCAGCCAGCGTGGCTCCGTGGTGGAGCATCAACCCGTGAAGTCACGCGTTTGATTCCCTGTCACGGCACATGCCCGGGGTGGGCTTGATTCTCAGTAGGGGGCTTACAGCAAGCAGCCTATCTGTGATTCTTTTCATTGAAGAGTCGCTCCCTCTCCCTTTCTCTAGAAAACCAACAAAACATTTTTAAAAACTATAAGGTTTCAATGAAAATGAGTCAATGATTCCCCAAACACCTATTTTCACCGTGTTCGTAGAGTTCCACTCCCATTCTGTTGGAAAAGAAGCTGTGGTGTATTAGGAAAACACCAAAAAAAGGCAACGAAGGGAGTCTGGGTGTCCTGGTCCGCGAATTAAGACAATTGAGGTAGTTTCTCAGTCTTCCCGGCCCTTAAACGCTGTCGCTTGATAAGGCGGAAGGCTGTGGGTTTACTTTCATTGCCTAACACACGGCAGGCTCTGTTCCTGGCCATGGGGTACAGCAACACACAGCAAAATGCTTTCACACGGCTTTCCTCCTAGTGAGCGAGGACAGTGAGCAAATAACGTTGAGTTAAATGGTAGTGCGTGCAAAGGAGAAACGGGAAAGAGGGAACAAAAAAGTGAGAATTACTAGAAAGTTTTTCATGCCGTGCTAAGAGGGTAAGGATTGGGAACTGGGGAATACCGGGGTGAAAAGGCCTGGGGACTCAGTGCGTGCGCGTGCGCACTGAGGTGTCTGAGGAAAGTGACTTCTCGGCGAACCTCCCCGAAGCGCATGCTCCCGGCTCGCGCGTGCACGAGGCTCGCGAGCCATCGAGCGCGCAGCTGGCATCGAGGCGGTTGGTATCTCGAGTTGGTAAAGGGGGACTGGAGGTGACTTGGGGGAAGCACGCGACGAAAGGATGATTCCGGGAGCTCTTCTAACACCAGGAGGGTCCGTGACGTCCCCGCGGGCCGGCTTTCCGGAGCTGGCTGCGCGGGGGCTCCCGCAGGGCCCGCTCTTCCTTCGCCGCGGACGCGAGTCTAGGGTTGGGAGTCAGGGGCGGGGCGGGGGCGGAGGCGGAGCCTGGAGGGGCGGGGCCTGCGGACGCGGTCCCGCCCCTCAGCGCTTTGCGTTGCCATAGAAATAATCAGATCTGCATTTACAGCTCGGATTTTCCCTTAGTTTGAAAATCCAGCCCTACCACCTGAGAGAGGTCTATGCTGCTCTCTTGTCTATGAAGAAGAGCTAGGACCTTTAATTACACCATAATCTTAAATTTTTCTTTCTTTATTGGGAGAAATTTAAAAAACCCAGGTCAGACAGGCCCCTACCATCATTGTTATTACCGAGGTAGTTTGTGGCCGTTGTAAAGACCAAAAGAGTATTAACACTAAAGGATATTAACAATAACCGTCTGAAAACTTTTTACCAAAGTAAACTAAAGTAATTCAGAAAGGCTTATAATGAAAAGGAATTTTCCTGCCTTATTCTTTCCCATTCCCAGTCACTTTCCCTTGAGGTTACCTACACTTAACTATAATAATAATTATTAATAATAATCTCTTAATTCCATCTTTTCTTCATACAACAATTTGTCTTTATTTCCTCCTGTTCTTTCACCTTTTTATTACAGTGTCTTTGTACTTTATTGTGAGTTTTTTCTAAAAGTCATGGCTATTGTGTAATGTATAAATGTTATGAAACTAGCTTGGATTTTTGTGTGTGAATAATTTCTAGCTAATGTTAGTGGAATTTGGGCATCTGTTTTTGGTAAAGTGATTAGAATTTTGAACACTATCTTCATGGGTCAACTTCAAATATGATTATGATTTCACTTTAGGGCATGTGGGATTTAGACGGGATCAGTGAAAATTATGAAATTATCAGAGCTGCTTTGGATGTTAATTAAGTCCATTGCATCAAACCTGAGCTGTGTGATCTGCCTAGAGATCAGAGCTGTCATTTGTTTTGTTTTGTTTTACAACGTGCTTTAATAAGTCATTTCATTTACGTCAAATGGTATTTTTTATAAAGCGTCAAGAAAATGGGTAATGCTGTATAACCCTGAAGCTTTCATATGTGTATGTTTTTGTTTTATTTTTCTCCCCAAGGCAATTGTTTACAGTCACCAAAGGGAACCGTTGCCTGGCATTCTCACCGGTTTTCTACCTGCCATGATCAAGTGCTTGTCAGCTGAAGTACAAGCCAGATTGCGGTCTGGTTTGGCTATCTGCTCCTTAGGCCAGTGTGTGGAGGAGCTCGCCCTCAACAGCATTGACGCTGAAGCAAAATGTGTGGCTGTGAGGCTGAACATGGAAATCTTCCAAATCCAAGTGATAGACAACGGGTTTGGGATAGGGCGGGATGATGTGGACAAGGTAGGAAACCGTTATTTCACTAGTAAATGCAACTCTGTACACGACTTGGAGAACCCAAGTTTTTATGGTTTCCGAGGGGAAGCCTTGGCCAGTA
The DNA here is from genome assembly GCA_004026805.1 of Lasiurus borealis. Lineage (NCBI taxonomy): Eukaryota > Metazoa > Chordata > Mammalia > Chiroptera > Vespertilionidae > Lasiurus > Lasiurus borealis. The sequence continues at coordinate 3,860 of PVJN01033059.1, read as the reverse complement.
TAGCTGACATGGCCAGTGCCGTGGAAATTTCATCCAAGAAAAATGGGACAATGAAAACGTTTGTGAAATTGTTTCAGAATGGAAAAGCCCTGAATGCCTTTGAAGCTGACTTGACCAGACCAAGTGCTGGGACAACAGTTACAGTCTATAACCTATTTTATCAGTTACCTGTCAGGAGGAAATGTATGGATCCTAGACTGGAGTTTGGGAAGGTTAGGCAGAGGATAGAAGCTCTTTCACTCATGCACCCTTCCATTTCTTTCTCTTTGAGAAATGATGTTTCTGGTTCCATGGTTCTTCAACTCCCTAAAACCAAAGACGTATGTTCCCGATTTTGCCAAATTTATGGACTAGGTAAGTCCCAAAAGTTAAGAGAAATAAATTTTAAATATAAGGAGTTTGAACTTAGTGGCTATATCAGCTCTGAAGCCCATTACAATAAGAATATGCAGTTTTTGTTTGTGAACAAAAGGCTAGTTTTAAGGACGAAGTTGCATAAACTCATTGACTTTTTATTAAGGAAAGAAAGTATTATATGCAAGCCAAGAAATGGCTCTGCCAGTAGGCAAATGAATTCAAGTCCTCGACATCGGTCTTACCCAGAACTCTATGGGATATACGTAATCAATATACAGTGCCAATTCTGTGAATATGATGTGTGCATGGAGCCAGCAAAAACTCTGATTGAGTTTCAGAACTGGGATACTGTTTTGGTTTGCATTCAAGAAGGAATGAAGATGTTCTTAAAGAAAGAAAAATTATTTGTGGAATTATCAGGTGAAGACATTAAGGAACTTAGTGAAGATAATGATTTTAGTTTATTTAGTGCTACTTTTCAGAAGCATGTGTCTTCTGATGAGAAGTGTGACAAAGTCAGTTTCCAAGAAGCATGTAATAATATTTTGGATTCCTATGAAATGTTTAATTTGCAATCAAAAGCTGTAAAAAGAAAAGCTACAGAAAACATAAACATGCAGAATTCTAGGAATTCAGAAGCTATCCAAAAACAGACAAATGATTCATTTTTGTATACTTATGAATCTGATGGTCCAGGTCACAGTATGACAGAGTCAACTTTACAAAACAAAGATAGCTCTTGCTCAGAAACAAGAGTCTTAGAACACAAGAGACCTGAAGCATCAGAATCAGAAGAAAATGAAAAACATAAAAAATCTTGCTTGGAACTTAACTCTTTAGAAAATCCATGTGGAACTAATTCAGAAATGCCTGCAAGCCCTTTTCAGACATTAGATCACTTTGAGGAGAGTGGAGATTTAGAAATACAGAAAGCAAGTATTACTGTTAATGACATGGCTGCTGACATCTTGAAAAAGAATAGAATTCAAAACCAACTTCAGACATTTAAAGGTGCTACTGAAATGGACTGCCAACCTCTGCCTTCTGAGACAACATTACTGAGAGTACATGGTGCTCAGGGGGAGGAAGAGAAAAGAAAAAAAGAACCTAGTAATTGTGGAAGAAATGTTTTTAGTTATGGACAAATTAAATTATGTTCCACTGGCTTTATAACTCATGTGGTACAAAATGAGCAAATTGAAACAGAACATTTATTTAAAAATTGTGTTCGACCTGGTCCTGTGAGTGCCAAAGAAACACTTGGAAATAGAACACACCATTCAGTAGAGACTACAAACATCAAAGATTTAACTAGCACTTTAAGTGCAGAATTTGCTCAATTGTCCAACTCAAAATTGTGCAGAGCAAATATAAGTTCTAGGCTAGAGAACAAACCTATACCAACTTACAAAAATTTTGCACTTTTGCAGGATAGTAGTAAAAAATCACACACAGGTGGCTTATTACTTGACACATCTTTCTCTTGGTATAGGCATGTTGCAAATGATAGTAAGAGAAAAGATAAGTTGATTGGTTTATCTAGACCCATAGCCCTTAAGAAGCTAAGCTTAAATTCACAACTAGGATCTTTAGAGAAATTTAAAAGACAATATGGAAAGGTTAAAAATCTGAATACGGAATTGGAGGAAAATAATAATTTTGAAATCACTACCAATCTCAGTCCTCAAGTTGAACCTGACATTCCATGTAGAGACAAAAACCACGGAGACAACTCTGATATGTGTAAAATCACTACTGTGAAACATGATTCAAATAGTAGTTGTCAACCTATACGTCACATCCTTTATTCGGGAAGCTTTCCATTCCCCAAGGAAAAAGACTGTTTAGAACAACAGATGCCTTGCTCAAGAGAAAGTCCTGTAACTCTAAAGGATCTATGTCCTTTGAATAGAAAACCTTTGGATATTGAGAAATCACCCGAGTCACTAGCCTCTAAATTATCCAAAATGAAAGGTTCTGAAAGAGAGACTCAGATAATGGAGATGAGTCATTTGATTGAATGTCCACAATCAGATTCCAGTAGAAAAGACTGTGAGTTATGCAATGGGATAGCCCTAGATTCTTGTATGTTATTGAAAAATGAGTGTAAAAACACAGAGAGTATCGTCATCCCAATGGCAGACTCTGTCACACAGGGTAATTCCTCCACTAAAGATAGTGAAGCATATTCTAACAATACAACAGGGAACTCTGTGATACCAGACACAAGTTCGGTAGTACACTGTAATAGCTCTGCACTCAGTACAGATTTAGATGTTCTTACAGCTTCAGAACAACAGATGGGAAGTCCGAACTCTCCCCGTAGAATGTTAATGAGTCACCAGGACGATTCCACAGCCAACCGCAATGGAACTTGTTTTCGGAGTGAGGAATCTATAGCGACTTGTTCTGAAAATGCGGAGTCAAACACAAGTTCTTCGGATTGGCAACAGCATTTTGATGTAGCCCTGGGAAGAACGGTTTACATTAACAAAATAACCGGACTTAGCACGTTCATTCCTCCAACTGAGGACATTCGGGCTGCTTGTACTAAGGACCTGACAACGGTGGCTGTGGATGTCATACTGGAGAATGGTAAGTATAATATAGTGTTCATGGCGTGAAATGCTTTTGAAGGTTATCTCAGCAGATGGAACATTTTAAGCCTTAATTACAAAACATGTTTTATGGAATATGAAGATTCTCTAGATCCAATACTATTTAAATCTAAAAATACAATGAAAGCCTTATAGAATGGAAGTGTACATATATGTGTCTATGGATATGGATATGTGTAAGAGGGTGAGACAGTTTTTTGTTTTTTTAAAAAAATATATTTTATTGATTTTTCACAGAGAGGAAGGGAGAGGGATAGAAAGTCAGAAACATCGATGAGAGAGAGACATCGATCAGGCGCCTCCTGCACACCCCACACTGGAGATGTGCCCGCAAGCAAGGTACATGCCCCCAACCGGAATGGAACCCGGGACCTTTCAGTCCACAGGCCAAACCACTGAGCCAAACCGGTCTCGGTGAGGGTGAGACAGTTTTTAATGAAATGGTATTATTAGTAGAGAAGGTCTACTATACTTCTCTAGTTTGCTTTCCCTTCTCTCTCAAACTCAACTTTCTAGAAATTTAAAGTCACCTGCAATGCCAGTGTTGGTCTCTGCAGCTTCCAGGTAAACAGCCAGAATGATCCTGTAGTCATCCTAGGTTTTCAAATAAAATTTATGGTTCAGTACAGTACTGTGTATGTTTTTGTTATTGTTTTTTGGTGTTTTTTTTTTTTTTTTTTTTTTAGAAAATAGGACATGACCATAAATTTTCTGAAATCTAGGTTAAATATGTACTTTCATAAATATACTTTTCAAATGTACTCCATTATGATGCATGTGTTAATCTGCTTGACCTGTTTATTGTGTAAGTAGCTGTTATCAGGCTTTTAGATCATACCACAGGGCTACATCAGAGCCTAGACTAGGACTCTGAGTTCTCAGGCC
>PVJN01033058.1:0-23701 GCA_004026805.1 Lasiurus borealis | reverse complement strand
CTGCGTGTGTCGTTGTGGGTGTTGGGGAGGCTGGCCGCTCTGACAGGCGTGTGGTGGCAGCTCGGTGTGGTTTAATTTGCATTTCTTCCCCGATGACGTAGGACGAGGGGCCTCCTTCACCTGCTGATTGGCCGTCCGTGCAGCCTCTCTGGGGAGGTGCTGTGCTGGCCTTCGGCTGTTGGTGTTCTGATTGCCCCCCACCACCACTGGCCGAGACACAGCTGACATGTAGAGATTGTCCCCAGTGAAGGGTGCCACCTGGGGTTGGATACGAATGACATACTATACAGTCGGGCTCATGCACACGCCAGCACCTCACACAGCTCCCCGGTGTGCTATGCCGAGAACACGCAAGACCTCCTCTCCTGGCAGAGCCCCAGGACTGTGTGTAGGCCCGGCCACGGTGCTTTGCTTATTGTAGCTTTGTAACAGAGTTTCAAATCATGAAGAAGATAGCTTTTGCTTTGTTCTTGTTCAGGACTGCTTTGCCTATCAGGGTCTTTTGTTTTCTTGTTAATCCTCACCTGAGGATATGTTCCCGCTGCTTTTTAGAGAGTGGAAGGGAGAGAAGGATGGAGGAGGAGGGAGAGAGAAATAAAAACACAACAACACACCATCCCGGTGAGACACATCGATGGGTTGCCTCCTGCACGTGCCCTGACTGGGGCCAGGGATCACACCTGAAATCGAGGCCACGCCCTTTTGACTGGGAATCGAACCTGCAACCCTTTGGAGTGTGTCAGGACTGGTGCTCTAACCGCTGAGCTACTGGCCAGAGCCAGGGCCTGTCTGGCTCCCGGTGAATTCTAGGATTGTTGTTTTCTATTTCTCCGAGAAGTACCATTGGGATTTTGATAGGGGTTGCATTGAATCTACAGATCAGTTTGGGTTATATGGACATATAAGTAACATGAATTCTTCCAGTCATGAACCCAAAGTATCTCTCCATTTACTTGTATCTTCTTCCATTTTTTTTTTTATCAGTGGTTTATAGTTTTCAGTGAACATGTCTTTCACCTTCTTGGTTAGGTTTATTCTTAAGTATTTCATTCTTTTTGGTGCTATCGCAAAGGGGGTGTTTTCTTAATTTCTTATTCAGATAGTTCATTGGTAGTGTACTAATATAGGAAAACAACTGATTTCTGTATTTTGATGTCTGTATCCTACAACTGTATTGAATCCAGTTATTATTAGCTTTAACAATTATTTTGGTAGAGTCTTTAGGGTTTCTACTGCATAGTATCCTGTGGAAAGGGTTTTTAGAAAGAGGAGAGGCAGTTTTAGGGAAGGGGGTCCATGGGAGAGGAATGCACACATGCTGGCAGAGACAGCTCCAAGCCACCACACTGTTTACAAGAATGTTACAAGGTGAGGGGAAGAGCCCCAGCTGGTTTGGCTCAGTGGATAGAGCGTCAGCCTGTGGACTGAAGGGTTCCAGGTTCTATCCCAGTCAAGGGCACATGCCTGGGTTGCAGGCCAATCCCCAGTGCGGGGTGTGCAGCAGGCAGCAGATCAATGATTCTCTCATCATTGATGTCTCTCTCTCTCTCTTTCCCTCTCCCTTCCTCTCTGAAATCAATGAAAATACTAGTATGTTAAAAGAAAAAAAAAGGTAAAGGGGAGAAGAAGAGGGAGCACCAGGTGAGTTTGGAAGCTTTGAAACAGATACCGTGCAGGGAAAAGGGAGCCAGTGGGCCATTAGGAAAGCACGGGGACATTAAACGAGGAAGGACCCAATCACAAGGTAGGGTGAACAGACAAAGAAACCACCAGCATTTACAAACCGTGGACAAGGAAACTCACAGGGCTGTCCCCCCCCCCATTTTTAGAGGGGGGGCTCTCTCCCGTTATGGGGACCCCTCTGCAGGTGGAGTGTGTAGATGCTTACAATAAACGTCCACACTTTTTGCTGAAAATTTATAGTCCATGGACTTTATTCTTTAAACTTCTCAGGATGAGCACCTGTAAGGAGAGTCCGAGCTTTCCATTCGGAGTATCATGGTCATTTGCAAACAGACAATTTTCCTTCTTCCTTTCCACCTAGGGGGGCTTCTACTTCCCTTTCTTGCCTGCTTGCTCTGCTGGGACGCCTGGGGCTGAATAAAGATGGGGCAGGTGGGCCTTCTTATCCTGTGGGCCACATGAGAAGGCGGCCTGGTTTTAGAGTCTCACAGCGGAGTCTGGCGTGAGCCAGCTGTTGAGTTTTGCGAGTGCTTCGTGTATTTTGGACCACGGTCCTTTGTCAGATGTATCTGTTGCAAGCGTGTCCTCCCAGGTATTTATTTCATGACGGTCTGTCTGGTACACAAGCGACACGCGTGGCTCCATAACGTCTCCTTGTCCATCCAAAGAAGGAGGAGCTGGTGGAGGGCCTGGCAGAGCAGCCAGCAGGGGAGAGAGAGCGCCTTCCAGACCCACGCCTCCTGGGGGCGGGGGTGGGGCCCAGTCTGGGATTGAAAAATCTTCTTTTATAGAACATCTCAAAAGCCACTTCACCTGCTCTGCCTGTAACCACGGAATTCATTAAAACCCAGAAGAAAGAGGAGAAAGGAAGAGGGAGAATGCTAACGTTCTCTTTGCATTTCAATCGGGGCAGACAATGGGCAGCCGGAGCCACGGGGCCTCCCGCCCTACACAGGGGCCCCGCGTCGTCGGGAGCTTTGTTCCCCAGGGGGCCCGGCTTCCAGCCTCTTTGGCGGCCCTTTGGGGAGGAGGGGGGAGGGGGCGGCGGTTGAATAAACCCTCTGAATAGCCAACCTGCTCCACTGCGGCCCCTGCAGAAGGTTCCCAGTTTCTGGAATGGCTGGGTTGGCTTAACCCCCTCCCTCCCAGGGAACCCTGGGGAGGAGAGTGGCAGAGCCTGGCACTGGCCAGTCACATGCCCCGGGCGCCCACTCACTCTCCCCAGGTCTGAGCTCTCTCCTCAGCATCTTCCTGTGGCCCAGTCCCCCCAGGGAAGTAAGCGGAGCCCAGCGAGCGGGCACCTCCACACCCCGTGCGTTCGGATGGCTCACTTGCAAAGGAAGCACCACAAGGGCTGACCGGGACGGGGAGCCTTGCGCCCTCGGCTGCGGCTGGAGGGTTTGGGAAGGCTGGGGATTCCTCAGAAGGTTAGACGTGGAACCAGCATGCCGCCCGCAGCGCCCCTCCTGGGCGTGGAAGACGCGTGTGCGCGGGAACTTGTCGCAGCAGCACGATTCCCAATAGTCCCAGCGGAAACACCCACGTGCCCATCGAGGTCAGGGGTTCGCCAGACGTGTCCCCCACACCCCGGAGCAGCGCTCAGGCGTGAAAGGGGGAGGCTCTGACGCTCACTACATGCGGAAGGACTGGGAGCACGGAGAGAGCAGCCAGGCACCACGGGCCACACCGTGTGTGATTCCATGCGTGTGACATGTCCCGGACAGGCACGTCCTCATGGACAGGAAGTGGGTTAGTGGGTGCCAGGGGCTGGGGGAGGGGAGAATTGGGGGTGGCGGCTAATGGGGATGGGGTTTCTTTTGGGGTGAGGAGAATGTGCTGAAATTAGATACGAATGATAGTTGCACAACTCTGCGAATGCACTAAAAACCACGGAGTGGCAGACTATGAATTATCTGATGGCATTACATCCCTTTAAGACCCTTCTGTAACCTTTCGGGGCGTCCCAGGCAGGCTCCTCACTGCCGCCTCCCACCGCCCCCTCCTGCTGCCCCACTGCCCGGCCTCTGGTGGGGCTGTTCCCTCTCCCTCCCACGTCCGGCTCTGTACTTCCCACCCGCCTTCAGGTCCCAGCTCAGACTTCTCCCAGACTTCCTTATGGACTGCCCTCCCCCTCCCCCAGCCCCGGGCAAGCCCCCCAAACCATCCTCCTCGCTCCCTGTTCCTTCTCAACAGGGATCACAGTTGTGATTTTGCATTGGAGTGTGTGGTTGTTTGTTAAATGCCGGTTTCTCCCCACTAATTGTAAGGTCCCCCAAAGGCTGGGATCTGGTCCCCGGTTTCTCCCCACTAATTGTAAGGTCCCCCAAAGGCTGGGATCTGGTCCCCGTCGGTTACCCCCGAGTCCGCAGCACAAGCCTGGCACCTCGCTGTTGCTCCGTGAGTATTTGTTGAACCGGCAAATGAAAGACGAAGGAGGAAATGAGCCTGGAAGTCTGGTGACCATTCATGGAGTTGACATACACGTGTTAATCGAGCACCTAGTGTGTGCCAGGCACTGTGCTGGGTATGAGGGTGCGGCGGTGAGCAATACTGGGCGCAGAGGACAATCTCGTATGCTTGGTCAGGCCCCTGATCTCTGCCTGTATGCGATCCCCATCCCATATGTGTGGATGGGACCTGGTGACTGACTCCAAACAAACAGAAAAAGACAAAAGTGATGAGATGTCATTCTGAGATGAAGTGACACATTTCCAGGACTTCTGGCTTGTTCGCACTCTCTGGCCCACTCGTCTGCTGGCTATGGTGAAGTGACCACCACATGGAATGTTCATGTCACAAGGAAAGAGGGGACTCCCACCCCAGCCAACAGCCAGCAGCCAGCAAGGACTAAATCCTGCCCACAGCCACAGGAGGGTGCTGGGGAGCAGATGAGCCGTCTAAGGAGGGTGCAGCCCTTGCCAAAACCTGTCCCGAGAGATCTTCAAGCAGAGGACCCACCAAAGCTGCACCTAGATTCAGGCCCCCGGAAACTGTGAAAGAGTAAATGTTGTTGTTTGAAGCTGTTACGTTTTGGGATTACTTGTTATGCAGCAATAGCTGACTGATACAATGCTTGACCACTGTGTCGGGGGCATGGAGGGGTTCAGCAAATAGTGCTTTTAACTACTCCTAACATGGGGTAGGCTGTCCAGATGGACGTTAGGCGTTACCTCCAGAGGAATGAGATGTCTTAGTGGGGACCCATATCCCATACGCACCCTGGTCCCCAAACAGACTACATTTAGTCCTAAGGCAGACCACCACCATTTAGAGTCCAAACACCCTATCAATCGCACATGGGTTCTGTTTTAGGGGGCTCATACCGCATGTGGCTTTGCAGGTATCATGGCGCCCTCTGTTAATGAAGAGACTGGTCGTCACCTCATGCCAATCGGCATGCGGGGCAGTCAGGGGTTAGTCTGGGTCCCTCTTTAGACTGGCTGTGAAGCTGGTATGAGTGACATGAGGGGAGGGAGAAGGCAGGAGGCTAACTGCCCCCCATTTCCCTCCTGTACACCCCCCTCAGGTCCTCCCATGGAACCCCTGCCCCTCCAAGACAGCTAGAAGTGGTTCCTGTCGCCCCTAAGTTCCCAACACAGTCCTGGCACATAGTAGGTGCTCAGTAAATACTTGTTGAATAAGCAAGTGAAGGAGCGAGCAAGAGAATGAATGGAAAGTCCCATGGATACAAGCGTGTCCTGAGCAGCCGGTACAGTGACCAGGAGACAGAACTCAACTGCAACCCCAACACTGCAGCCCCCCGGGCCCAAGTCCAGCCTCAGCGCCGCCACACGGGCCTCACACCGGGCTGGCCTGGAGGCTCCGTGGGAGGCGGACCCCGGAATGACCCAGGGGCAGTGGGCGGGCTCTAGACAGTCTCCTGCCACCCACCGCCTTCCCGTTTCTCCACTTGAACCTCCTCCTCAGCCTCCCACACTCGTTTTTTCTAAATGGAAGTTAATATTCCAGCAGGATAAAAACAATCCCCAATAGTTGCCCAGTTTTTTTTGGTGAAAGAATTTTTTTTTTTAATAATCTAAGTAATGTTTAGGGTTTTGTTTTGTTTTTTAAGAAGGAAGAAAAAAACTAATTACATCTTGGAGGGAGGAGAACCGTAAATCACAGCATTATGGCGGAGAACACGGGCAACTCGGGCCAGGCCGCAAGCCGGCGACAACTTCTTATCTCATTACAGTTTAATTAAGAATTATGTCTCGGCGTCTTCTGTTTCATTATCGTCGGGCCCAGCTGACTTCTAATCTCCTTTTACCCGGCGTACAGGAGGGTCTGGGCCAAGATGCGTGCTAATGAATTTACAGTTCTCTCTTTGGGGAACTTTAATAAAATTAGCCCACACAGAAGATGAGCACAGATAGGGCAAACTTCTGGAAGGAACATTTGCTTCCAATGACGGGAGTTGGGGGAGTGGGGAAGGGGTGAGAGGAGGGAGGACGAAGGGGCCCCTAGGGGGCGCTCTGGAGGCCTAGGAAGGACGCACGAGGGCTGTGCAGTCTTGCGTGTCCCTGTAGATATGGAGCACCTGCTCTGTGCGTGCGTACCGGGGCCCTGGCTGGGAGCCTTAGATGCGGCCAGGTGGGTGTTCTGCCCTGAGGGGAGCAGGTGGATGAGACAACACTCTAAATCCTCTACCCATCATCGTATAAACGTGACTGTGAGAGTTCTCCAGAGGTGAGCACAGAAAGGTGCGATGGAAGCCATCAGACTGCATGGTGGCAGCCGGGGAGGCTTCCTGGAGGAGGAGGTGGTTTGACCTGCGACCCAAAGGACACATAGGAGTTGGCCAGGAGGGGGAAGGGTGAAAGGTGCTCTAGGGAGCAGCCTGAGCAGAGGCCTGGGGGGCGGAAGGGCTCGGCCATTCTAAGGATGTGGGGTGGGAAGCGAAGCACCGAGTGAGGGCTGGGGTGTGGAAGCCAGGACTTTGGGACCCGCATTGAAGAGGTTGTCCTGGAGCAGCGGGAAGCTGTTCAATGAGTAGGTACAGCTCACACCCCCACGCTCCTTTCCACACCAAAAGCTGCTGATTGCAACCCCCCAGCTCCATTTGGGGATTTTTTCTGGCTGCAGGAGCACGCTCAGCCCCGGGGCAGTGTGAGCCAGGGGTGCTGGGGATGTGCTGGCCACCACCCGCAGCTCACTTACCCCTCACTCAGGACGGCAGGATTTGGTAGATGAAAACCCCCAGCTCTCACCCTTCAGGTGAGACCACCGGGCTGCGCTCCGCACTGTCCCCAATGGACTGAGCCCATTACCCACACCTGCTCACAAACCCATTCTGTATTGGCTCCTTTCCTTCCCCAACTCACTTTGCCACCCCATCCCTCCCCACACCCCCATTGGCTTCCTAGAATCACCTCTCATGTAAACTACTTGCCCCCAAATCCTTGTTTCAGGATCTCCTTCTGGGGGATAAAGTGTAAATGTCAAAGTAATAGTGCTTCAAACAAGAAAAAGTATCTAAACGTGAACACATCCGCGGCGTTAGGGTCCCAGGCTTATTCTCTCCACATTTTTCAGAGTCACCTCAGGACACGCCCACACTCCAGACAGCAGGAAGGAGAAACGAGGGAAGGCTAAAAATGGCGTGTGTTTCATCTGAGTCAGGTTCCTTTACAGGAGACCTCCCAGAAACCCCACACTGTGAGAAGTTCTCCAGAGGTGAGCACAGAAAGCGTCTCAACCAGCACTCACAAATGTCTTGAGATGGAGCATGTTCATCATCAAAACTTCTGCTAGGATCTCACTGGCCAGAACATAGTGAAAAGTTCACATCCACTTACAGGGGAGACTGGGAAATATAGTCTTTCTTTTTTGCAGTTATTCCCATCTTTGTTGCATATGTATGGAGGGGGGTAGTTTTTATTGAATTTATTGGGGTGACATTGGTTAATAAAATTATATGTTCCAAGTGTACAGTTCCATAATACTGGGTGTATTGGTTAAGAATGCAGATTTTGCCAAGACCGGTTTGGCTCAGTGGATAGAGCGTTGGCTTGAGGACTGAAGGGTCCCAGGTTCGATTCCGGTCGGGGGCATGTACCTTGGTTGCGGGCACGTCTCCACTGTGGGGCGTGCGGGAGGCGGCTGATCGATGTCTCTCTCTCATCGATGTTTCTGACTTTCTATCTCTCTCCCTTCCTTTCTATAAAAAAATCAATAAAATATATCTAAAAAAACAAAAAGAACGCAGATTTTGTATTCAAAGAAAACACGATAATTTCAAGAGAAATATCAAAAGTGCTTTATTCAAAGTAATGTCCATCGCTAGCTACACATTTCCCCCATCTTTCAGGTAACTTGTGGGTACCGTCCCAATAGAACTTCTCTTGTCCTGAGGCAAATCATTCAGAGACCCACTTTTCTACTTCTTCGTACATTTTGAAGTGCTACTCAGAAAGCGCATGTGCCATCGATCGGAACACGTGGTCATCTGAAGGAGCAAGTTCTGGTGAATACAGCGGGTGAGTTAATACTTCCCAGGCAAGATCTTTTAACGTGTTTTTAACAGGTTTTAAAGTTTGTGATGGTTTGTTATTAAGAAGCAAAATTACTTTGCCGTGTCTTCTGGCCCATTCTGGCAATTTTACAATCAAAGCGTGGTTCAAATTGATTATTTGTTGTGGGTAGAGATCAGTATTAATGGTTTCACCTGGTTTTAGAAGCTCATCCCACACCACCCCACACCTTCCTGATCCCACCAAACACAGAGCATTGTCTTCTTTCCAAAGCAATTTGGCCTTGCAGTTGATGTTGATGGTTGGCCTGGATCAACCCATGATTTTGTGCGTTTGGGATTCTCAAAATAAATCCACTTTTCATCGCCAGTCACAATTCGATGCAAAAAAGACTTTCTTTCATGCCATTAAAGCAACATTTTACTGATGACTTTTCTGTTTTCCATTTGTCTTTCGTTCAGTTGACGTGGCACCCATTTTCCTTCCTTTAAAATCTTTCCCATTGCTTGTAAATGATCGGAAATTGTTTGCTGAGCAACGTTTAATCTTTCTGCAAGTTGTTTTTGAGTTTGACATGCATCTTCATCCAATAATGCTTGTAATTGTTGGTCTTCCAACTTTTTCAGTTGACCTGAACGTTGTCTTTCACACCAAAATCATCACTTGTAAAGCGTTCACAAATATCTTGAGATGGAGCATGTTCACCATAAGCTTCCAGAAGTGTTCAGCAGCACTTTTCTTCAAAACAAAGCAATGAATTAAAACTTCCCACAGATGCTCTTTTTTTTGGGCACGAAATTTGACATTTTTAAGTGTAAAAATATCTATGATGTTAACACCTTCAGCAAATTTGACATATGAAGTTTTGAAGCTTGCTGTCAATACAACAAAATAGCATATCAAATCACATATATATCAACATATGTGTAACTCCATCTACTGAAAAAAAACTCTGCATCATTAACCAGTACACCTGGTACATCATCTGTATATTGTATTGAGTGTTTACCACCCAAAGTCAGTCTTTCCTCCCCATTCACCCTTTTCTACCTCCCCCGTCTTCCTTTCCATCATCATACTGTTGTCTGTGTCCATGGGTGTGTTTGTCCAGTCCTTTCACCTTTTTTTACCTAGTCCTCCACCCCTCGCTCCCTGACAGTTGTCTGTCTGTTCTCTGTATCCATGAATCTGTTTCTATTTTGTTTGGATGTCTTTTATTTCTTTTTCTTGTCTATTCATTGTGGCCAGGACTTCCAGGACTATAGGAGCAGTGAAAGCAGACATCCTTATCTTATTTCTGACCTTAAGGGAAACACTTTTAATTTTTACCCATTGAATATGATGTTGGTTGTGGGTTTTTCATATATGGCCTTTATTGTGTTGCAGCATATTCTCTCTATTCCCACTTTGCTGAGTGTTTATATCATAAACTAGAGGCCCAGTGCATGAAAATTCATGCACTGGAGGGGGGTCCCTCAGCCCGGCCTGCCCCCTCTTACAGTCTGGGAACCCTCAGGGGCAGGAGGTGAACCAGCAATCAGGGGAAGACAACGTCCCATCACACCTCTGCTGCTGCCACTGCCGGCAGTGCAGGCCTTGGCCGGCCTGGTTACCTGAGCCTCAGGTGGCTCTGGATGGCTGGGCAGCCGCCATTCCAGGCTTGCACTGGGCAGCTGGGGGGCTGAGAGGTCTGGGGGACTCTGGAGGTAGGCACATGGCAGGGGTGGGCCCGGCCTTGCTATGCACCCTTGAGGGCATGGAAGTCAATTAGCATATTCCCTCCTTATCACCATCTTTGTGACAGTGTGAGGGTCAATTAGCACATTCCCTCTTTATTAGATACAATGGGTGCGGGATTTTGTCAGGTACTTTTTCTGCATCTATTGACATGACCATGTGATTTTTATCCTTCATTTTGTTTATCCTTCAATAATATTTATTTTTTGCAGATATTGCACCAACCTTGCATCTCTGGAATAAATCCTACTTAGTCATGGTGTGTGACCTTTTTAATGTATTGCTACATCCAGTTTGCTAATCTTTTGTTGAGGATTTTAGCCTATATTCATCAGAGATATTGGCCTATAATGTTCTTTTGTTATAGTGTCTTTATCTGGTCTTGGAATTAGGATAATGCTTGCTCCTCTTGGATTTTTTGGGACAGTTTGAGAAGGAGAGGTGTTAGGTCTTTGACTATTTGGTAAATTTCACCTATGAAGCCATCCAGTCCAGGACTTTTGTTTGTTGGGAGATTTCTTATTATAGCTTAAAATTCACTAGTTTTAATCTGTCTATTTAGATTCTCTGATTCTTTCTGATTCAGTTTTAGAAGAATATGTTTCTAGAAATTTAACCATTTCACCCAGATTGTCCAATTTGTTGGCATATAGTTGTTTGTAGTATTTTCTTACAACTCTGTATTTCTTTGATATCAGTTATTTTCCTCTTTTATTTCTGATTTTATTTATTTGGGTCCTCTCTCTGTTTTTCTTGCTGAGTCTGGTCAAAGGTTGGTCAATCTTGTTTATCTTTTCAAAGAACCAGATCTTGGTTTCATTGATCTTCTGTATTTTTTAAGACTCTATATTCCATTTATTTCTGCTCTGATCTTTATTAACTGTCTCCTACTCATTTTGAACTTGGTTTGTTATTCTCTTTCCAGTACCTTTAAGTGTAAAGTTAGATTATTTGAGATTTTTCTTCTTTCTTGAGGTAGGGCTGCAATACTACGAATTTTCCTCTTAGGACTGCTTTTGCTGTGCCCCATAGATTTTTGAGTTGTTGTGTTCCCATTTTCAGGAATGTAGTCTTTTAACTGATGTGTTGATACCCCAAATAAAGCCAGGACTCTCTGACTAAAGAAGAGAGGGAAAATGGTTATTGGGTGGGCCACCTACAATCTCTGCTGTCATGGTTGTAAGCTCTTTATTCATTCAATCAACATTTATTGAGCACCTACTGTATACCAGGCACTTGATATCCAGCAAACCAGAGCAAAATCTTTGCCTTCGAGGAAACTGACATTCTAGCCACTGAGATAAAGGATCAGATTTATATTTTTAAAACATCACTGTGGCTTTTGCCTGGAGAAAGTACTGAAGGAGAGGGGGACTGGCAGCAGGGAGCAGGAGCAGTTACCAGGGAGGAAGGATGTGGCGGGGGCTGGTTATAAGGGTGGCGAGGGAGACAGGGTCATGGCCCAGGTCATGGCCCAAAGATGAGGAGGGAAGTGGGCCATGCCCCAGCCTCTGCCTGCCCCCCACCCCTCACATGCATGTACATGACAGCAAAGCACGTGGGATCTCCAACGCTGGTCTCTCCTCCTCACGGAAAATGCTATTAGCAGGGATCTTGACTGACAGTGACAGATTCCACCTCCGGATGGTGTTAAGGGAAAAGGGAGATCTACGAAATGACACTGAGAAGTGGGAATGAAAGCCACGACACGATACCTCCTGGTACCCACTAACAGATCGCAACAGCCCTTGCTGTGATGGTGAAGGCGGTCTTCATCTGTGCTGTTCGGCATGGCAGCCGCTACCTAGACGGGGCTATTGGGCCTGCATGACTGAAGGGCTGGACTTCCTTTTGTCTTCTTTCATGTGAATTTAAGTAGCCCCATGTGGCTAGTGGCTACTGCATTGGGCACTGTGGCTCTAGAATCCCCCAAAAGATGGGCCATATCAAGCGTTGGCGAGGACGTGAAGCAGCTGAAATGCAGCCATTGCTGGGGAGGAGGGTGTGTGTGCAGAATGTGGTGAAACCACTTTGGAGCTGGGTTAGCAGACTTTTATACAGTTTATGATTTGCTTAGTTAGGACCCATACACCCTGCTCCTAGGTATTTACCCAAGAGAAAGGAAAGCATGTGTTTACACAAAAACCAACAGACAAGTGTTTACAGTGGCCTAATTTATAACTAGGGGTCCCAGTGCACAAATTCGTGCACTTTGAAAGGAACTGCAGGCTGCAAGGCTGTGGTAGGCACAGGGGTGGATCTCAGCCCATCCTCTGCACCTCCTCCCAGCCCCTCCTGCTGCCATGGCCCCTGGTCCCCTGTCTGCCAGCAGCCCCACTCCCACCACCGCTGCTCCCACACACTGATGGTGCCGGCCCACTCACCCTGCTGAAGGCGCAGAGAGATTGGAGCGGTGCCATCAGCGGGTGTGAGCGGCAGCTGTTGCCCGATTGCCCCTCAGGAACAGGGGGAAGTGAAGAAGTCCTCAGGGGTGACCAGGGACAGCAGCTGCCATTCACACCCACTGATGGTGCTGGGCACTGGCAGTGGGTATGAGCAGCAGCTCTGGCAGCGTCTGCAGGTGCAAGTGGGGCCAGCACTGGCAGTGGGTGGGAGTAGTGGCTCTGGCACTGGCAGTGGGTGTGAGAGGTGGCTGTGACTCCAATCTCCCCTCAGGAGCAGGGGGAGGGGGAGAGGCCCAGAGGGGCAATCGGGGCCAGCAGCTGCAGCTCGCACCTGCTGAAGGAACTGCGTGACTGGGCCGGTGCTGGGTGCTGGGTGCTGGCAGTGGGTGCGAGTGGCAGCTCTGGCACCAGCAGCAGGTGTGAGTACCAGGCTGGACCACGGTGCACAGGAGCAAAGAATTTCCAGTAACCACCAGAGGCTCACCCCAATGACAGTGGCTGCACCCCTCCTCGGTCTGGCGCCCCTGCTCACCTGCTCCACCATCCCGCAGCAGCTAATGCCCACCATGTTCCATGCACACCCCCTGGTGGTCAGCACACATCAGAGCAACCGGTTGTTCGGTTGTTCTGCCATTGGGTCTATAGGCATATTAGCCTTTTATTATATAGGATATTCCCAAACCGGAAAGACCCAATCATCTACTGACAAGGGAGTTAACAGATAATCAAACTAGTCCGTCTATAAAATGGAGCACCATGTATCAATAAAGAGGAATAAAATATTCACATAGCATGGATGAATTTCCAAAACATTATGTTAAAGGGAGCTAGATACCAAAGGTGACATTCTTTGTGATTGCATTTATATAACGTTCAAGAACAGGACAAACTCAGCTGTAGCTGAGTTTCTTGTTGTTGCTGTAATGTGTTACCCAAAATTTAGTGGCTTAAAACAGCACAGATGTATTCTTTCATAATTCTGGAGGTCAGAGGGTCAGAGGGTCAGAGGGTTGGAGGATCTCATGGAGCTAAAATCAGTGTCTGCAGAGCTGCTTCCGTCAGGGAAACGCTGGGTCCGTTTTTGGCTTCTAGGGGCTCCAGATCCCTTGGTGATGTCCCTTCCTGCATCTTCACACCCAGCCATGGCGGGTCCAGACTGCTCAAATCTCCTCTTCCTCTCCCTCTCCGTCTCCGTCTCTGTCTCCCTCTCCCTCTTCCTCTCCCTCTCTCTGTCTGCTTCCCTTTCCACTCAAAGAACCTTGGTGATCACCTTAAATCTCCCTGGATAATCCATGATAATCTCTCTATTCTAAGGTCACTGACTAGCAACCTTCAGTCCATCTGAAACCTAACTGCCCTTTGCCACATAATCTAACACAGTCCCAGGTCCCGGGGACCAGGCTGCAGACATCTTGGGGGGCCTCCTTTTGTACACCCTGAAACACTGAATCAGTCGCTGTGACCGCGAGGGGAGGGAAACAGCTGGGAGGGGACATCAGGGCACCTCTGATGCTGGCTACCTCTGGGTGGTCACAGGGCTCTACCCCAAGCATGTCAAACTCGCGGCCCACGGTGAATATTTTTGTGGCCCAGCCAATGTAACAATATGTAAGAAACGTTTTAATAAAAGTTGTGCAACTTAATTTTTACAACATCCCGTTTTATATAATTATTAATAACGAGTGACAACAATCACTAAGGAACAATGACTATTAGTGTTGCATTCATTTCCCTTACATACCTTACGCTCAGGCGCACCATGTCTCTACACTAATATTAGCAACAAATATTTTAGCAGCCGATTGCAGAGTCATTAGTCTTGGACTGACTTGTTTGGTGTGCGCAACAGGAAATATTTCATTTTCGGAGAACCAGAAAAACACGTTTATTCGCGTTAGGCTTATTAATTTGTGCAGTTATTCGGTGTCTGGTAAGATAATGTTCAAGAAAAAAAGATCAATTTTTGTTTAAATGTTCTATCATTTTATGTTAATGATTCCTCATTGATTTCAGCCCTTTGTATTCAGCATGTCTCTATAGAAATAAACCTACGTTCCTATGAAAATGGAAGCTTTTGTTTTTTGGGGCCCATATAACTTACACCTTGTTTATTTGGCCACTGTTAGCCTTTGCGTTTGACATGCTGGCTCTGCACGAATGTAAACATTCATTGAGATATACACTAAAGATATATGTTCTTTACTGTATGGAATGCAAAGACAGAGACCATTTTTTAAAAATATGTTTTTTATTGATATTTTAGTGAGACAGAGAGGGAGGGAGAGGGAGAGAAACATGGATGAGAGAGAAGCATTGATTGGCTGCCTCCTGTATTGCACCCCGACCAGGAATCAAACTCACAACCTGGACATGTGTCCTGACTGGGAATCAAATATTTCACCCCTCAGTGGACAAGATGAAGCTCCAACCAGCTGAGCCACGCCGGTCGGGCTCAATCATATTTTAAAAGAGAATAAATGATCTGACACCAAATAAGCACAGGAAATGATGTTCAACACCGCCAGCCGCCCCGGGCACGCAAACTCAATCCACAGTGAGAGGCCACTCCACGACGCTTAGAAGAGCTTAAAACAGAACCGAGACGGCCCCCCGTGCCGGAGAGGATGGGGGAACTGGCTCTCATGCCTGGCTGGCGGGACGGGAAAGGGGAGAGCCGCTCTGGAACACGGCGCCTCAGCTTTTGCAAAGTAAACATGGAGCTGCCATACCCCCGGCAAATGCATCCCTGGGCAGGCGTCCCAGAGACACGACAGCATATTCTCCTGCAAAACGGCGTGCACAGTGTTCGTCACAGCTCCCATCACAACAGCCAAACACTGGGAACCAGCTGTCCTGCGGGGATTGGCTGGTTGAACCAGCTCTGGCCAAACAGACTGTCACTGGACTATTACTTGGCCCTAAAAAGGAATTGGTGGCAGCCTGGTGGGCGGTCTCGAAGGCCACACGCTGCCTGTGTTAGCACAGCGGCCTGAGGAGCTCAGCGGTGGTTTCCTGGGGACCAGGGCGTGGAGGCCGGTTAACTCGGAGAAACAGCGCAAGAAGATGATGCTGTGGGTGGAGCAGGCCTGTAGTTTGGTGACGGTGGTGGGTCCATGAAGTTACACGTGGATAAAACTGCATGGAGCCACACACACGTGCACATGCGTGAACGCGGGTTTTAAAAACCGGCAGTCCTGTCACACAGTCAGTTCCTGGTTTTGATGCCGCTCTATGGCCATCGAAGATCCACCCCGGGGGCCGCTGGAGAAAGATAACAGGGGATCACCTCCTATTTTTGCAACTTCCTGGCAGTCTACAATTATATCAAAATAAAAAATGAGAAAATTGAGAGAGAAAGATCGGTCTGGTAATGAATGAAGAGAGAGGCTTTGGGGGGAATGAATGGAGCCTCCATTTCTTCCTCCAAGTGTCCCTGTGACGGAGTATTCACACGGCTGCGCGGTCCACGGGCCAGCCAGCCCTCCGTCCCCTGCAGGTTTGTTGTTCGGATGCTTTGCCCGGAGCCGCCAGGCCACGGTGAATCCCACGGTGCGGACCAGAGGAGAGCAGGCAGCAAGTCTGGCGCTTGTTTTGGAAGAAAATCCTCGTCACCAAACCCCTCCAACAACCGCTTCAAACTCTGGCGCCTGATCTGTGCGGGTTCCCTGCCCGGGCATATTTGATCCCAGAAGCTCGGGGAGGCCCGGCGCCACGGCTGGGCGCCCTCCAAGCTGCCATCGGCGGCTCGGGCTGCGTGACAAAACCCCACCGACGACGGGTGGCTGGGACAACAGCACATCCCCACGGACTGAAGGCTGGAGGCCGCCACCAGGGCGCCAGCAGGGTCGGCTCTAGTGAGAGCTCTCCGCGGTTTGCAGACGGTGCGTTCTCCTGCGTCCTCCTGTGACACACACGGGGAGCGCCTGCTCCCTGCAGCCTCCCACGGGGACCCCAACCCCCTCGTGGGGGCTCTAGCCTCATCCAAACCCAATGACCTCAACATACTGGCACGTGGGGAGGGGCTTAGGGCCTCAACATAAAGCTCCCGGGACCGGCTGGGAGTGGGGGGGGGGGGGGGAGAGACAACGTCCAGTCCGCAGCAGGTGCTGGGAGAGCGGAGCCCAAGGCCATCTCCTCACTTAGAACCCGGGCCACCCCTCTCCCCAGCGCGGGGGAAGCTGGGATGGAGACCGAAGAGGCTGTGAGCCCAGAGAAGCCAGCTGCCAGGCCCCGCGGGTGGGAAGGTAAAGTGGGACAGTCGCTGCGAGGCAGCGTGGCCGTTTCTTTAAGAATGAGCAGCTTGCCATATGATGTAGCCATGGTACCCCTGAGTATGGAGCCAGGACAAGTCTACACACGGCCTGGCACGAAGGCTCGAGCGGCTCTGTCCACAGTGGGCACACACCGGCAGCAACCCTGATGTCCTCCAGTGTGGGACTCCTTCAGCAGGTCACGTCCGTGCTCTGGTGGAATACGACGACGCAGCCACAAAAAGGAACAGCGGCTACACACAGATGTGGCCGCCTCCCCAGAGCCGGTCTCAGGCCGGAAAGGCCCAGGGGAGAGCCACACCGGGGGGCCTGATGGACACCCGGCGGCGTAACAGCAGTCCCAGCGGAGGGGAGCCCGCGGCTGCGGTCAGGAACGCCGTGAGGACGCGGAGCAGTGCCAGGCCGAGCTGGTGGCGGTAACCAGGTCTGTGTCTGCACTGCACGGGGGGGTACACGAATCTACACACGTGATACTCCGCATAGAATTAGGCATGTCCTACCACCGCCAGTTTCGCGGTTTTGATGTCATACTAACCACCTAAGAGGTAACCATTGCAGGAAGCTGGGTGAAGCAGACACTGTTTTTCTCTGTATTACCTTGGCAACTGCCGATGAATCTAGAATTACTTCAAAATAAACACTTAAAAAAAAAGATGGACTGACATCTGTGGCCTTCCATATGACCAGCCTCCTACATGATCAGCCTCCTACATGACCAGCCTTTTACATGACCAGCCTCCATATGACCAGCCTTTTACATGACCAGCCTTTTACATGACCAGCCTTTTACATGACCAGCCTTTTACATGACCAGCCTCCATATGACCAGCCTTTTACATGACCAGCCTTTTACATGACCAGCCTCCTACATGACCAGCCTTCCATATGATCAGCCTTTTACATGACCAGCCTTCCATATGACCGGCCTTTTACATGACCAGCCTTCCATATGACCAGCCAGCCTTCCATATGACCATCTTCTACATGACCAGCCTTCCATATGACCAGCCTTCCATATGACCAGCCTTCTACAGGACCAGACTTCCTTGGTGCAGATCAGCAGATTTCCTGGGCGGGCAATCATGAAGAATGCACCAACTCAGGGGCGGACTCTGGGGCCTCACCTGCACAGAATGGGTGCACATGAACTTCCTGCGCTGCCCTGACCCTAGCAGAGGCTTTATTTAAACCAGCCTTGCCCACAAGGTGAGCGGAAGCACAGTCCATCACTTGCCAGTCGTTCTCGGCGCCCTGGGCCCTGGCAGGGGGCCTGGGCACACAGAAGCACGGCAGGAGGAATGGCACGGAGAGCAACCACGTGTGCTGGGCCCGGAGGGACAGGGGTGGGACCGCTCCCCGCGGGCTGATGCTGGCGAGGCTGCCTCCCGGCCTTTGCTCAGGCTGGTCCTTCTGCCAAGAGCCTTTTTCTTTGTCTTGGGCTGCTCAGCCCTTTCCTGGTTTTCATCTCAGTTTACAAATACATCGTCCTCTCCCCAGAATCCTCCGAAGACTCCGTGAATCCTTTGAAGGTTCAGACAACTCTCAGACACTCGGAACCATATCCACGGCGCCAGACCTAAGCCGTAAGCACCGCTGTCCTTGGAAGCCAGGGCTCCCCGGGAGATGGGTACCTAACACATAAAATCAGGAAGCAGGGAAGGCTTCCTGGAGGGGGTGACACCCACACTGGGAGCCGAAGAATAAACAGGAGAGAGAGGGGGGTAAACAGGAGGAGCCAGTGCCCAGGCAGAGGGCACAGCGCGTGCAAAGGCCCAGAGGAGGTGAGTCTGGGGACCACAAACAGCCGCGCCTGGAGTGTGAACGCAGAGAACCAGGGAGGGGTGCCATCAACACTCCCAATGTTTTCAGAACCCACGGAGAAAACCTAAACACGGACGGGGTGAGCCCAGAGCACCCGCCTCACCACAGAGACCAAAACAAACCACGTCTAAAGGGTAAGAAAAGCAAGCACAGGCCGAACCGTCTCCTCCCCCCACCCGGAGCACCATGCCGAGTCTCCCTCAGCCTGTGGTCCCTCCGGTGGGACACGGACATCCAGCGCACCCCACGCTCTGGTTCACTTCCTGGGAGCCCCCCTCCAGTCTCAACCCCCGGGGAGTCTGTGGGGCTTGACCCTGGGAACAGCCAGTGAAGGGGGACAGACCCTGTTCCTACCTGCGGAGTCCGAGGAGCGGTGAAGCACCAGCAGCGTTGCTCGCCTGCAGAGCCACAGCAGCGGCACAGGGGGTGCGGGTGGGGGTGGGATGCAGGTCGGCGGGCCCCGCCGCCCGGCCTGGCTGCCCGCTGCCCAGACAGAGGAGCTGGTGTGCAGCCCACTCACTGCGAGGAGCACCGGCCCTGCCCGGAAGCTCCAGGGCAGCACCTGGGAGGCGCCTGCACGTGGCCCTCAGGCAGGGCGCCCGCTCACAGCCCCGCCCACTGCGCAGCTCCCGCCCACCTGGCCGGAGAGACGAGATGGGCACCATGTGGCCCAGCCAGGCTGGAGCCCAGAGTCTGGCACGCGGAGCTGACCGTCCACAGAGCGAAGCCCGCAGCCTGTTCAGCCAGGACACGAGGCGTGGCTGAGACCACAGCGCTCGGTGCCGGCTTGGAAGCCAGCTCTCCTGCTCCACCCGGAAGGAAAACTAATTCACAGCCCAGCCCACCTGGCCAGGGCACCTGCCCGGAGCCCCAGGAGCCGCACGGGCCATCCAATAGCCCCGCTTACGGTAGCGCTTGAACAGAGCAGCACCAGCGGCCCCATCTGTCGGGAACTCCGTGCACAGTCGTGCCTGATCTGGGTCCCCTTTGCAGTCCTCGGGCCCGACCTGCTGCCCAGTTAGCACAGAGAAGCCAGTTCATAGCTCCGCCTACTGCGAGGACGGTGCCCAGTCCCAGGGGAAACGCAGCCTGATCAGAGAGCCAGGCGGCTGCAGAGCCCACCTCAGGCTTCCCCGGGCAGGGATCTGAGCCAGCCGTCCTGTCCAACCGCTCTCTGCCAGTAGCAGCCCGACCCCTGACCTCACAGCTCAGGCGATGGTCTTACCCAAAAATAGACCCTCAGAGCAGAAAATCGACATGTCACACACAAGGGAACCCTCATGAAACTATCAGCGGATGTTTCGGCCAGAAGAGCGTGAGATGATATATTCAAAATACTGAAAGGAAAAAATTGTCAAGGAAGCATTGTGTATCTGGCAAAGCTGTCCTTCGGAAATGAAGAAGAGATAAAGGCTTTCCTGGACAAACAACAGCCAAGGGAGCTCATCAACACTAGAAAGGCACAGGGAGTTCTCTGAGTAAAAGTAAAGGGACATTAAGCAGCAGCATCCTATATAATAAAAGGCTAAAATGCAAATGGACCAAACGGCAGAATGATCAGTCGCTATGACATGCACTGACCACTAGGGGGCAGATGCTCAACGCAGGAGTTCCCCGTTGGTGATCTGTGCACTCCCGCAGCGGGAGCGCCGCTCAGCCAGAAGCTGGGCTCACGGCAGCGCTAAGGATGTCTGACTGCTGACTTAGGCCCGCTCCCCTGAGGGCTCCCAGACTGCAGGAGGGTGCAGGCCAGGCTGAGGGACCCCCCGCAAGTGCACAAACTTCATGCACCCGGCCTTTATTCAATACATAAGCAGGTAGCATAATACTCACTGGGCCTGGTGAATACTAAAGTAGGGTTACAGTTGAGTACACAAAACAGTTTATTCTGTATTATTATTTATTAATTATTATTTCCCATAAGAACAGCTGAAAACCTAGTTTTGCCCACCCTGTATATGTCAAAGATTCTGTAATAAGATAATGGTGCATAATTGCACACAACTCTAGTTAGAAAACGAATGTAGTAAAATAACCATAATCTGTTAGTAGGTACACCATATAAAAACAAATGTGAAGGGGAGAAGTAAAAGTCAAGTTTAGAAACATGATCAAAGCTAAGTTGTTATTAAAGTAGGGATGTGTCATTTTTTAAGAAATATATTTTATTGATTTTTACAGAGAGGAAGAGAGAGGGATAGAGAGTTAGAAATATTGATGAGAGAGGAACATTGATCAGCTGCCTCCTGCACACTCCCTACTGGGGATGTGCCTGCAATCAAGGTACATGCCTTTGACCCTTCAGTCCAAAGGCTGATGCTCTATCCACTGAGTCAAATTAGTTAGGGCAAGGGATGTATCATTTTAAGGTACTTAGGTGTGCCTCGTGGTAACCACAAGAGAAAATCCTGAATAATTTCACAAAGGAATAGGAAAAGGATACTGGTACCAAAAGTCATCAAAATACACAAAAGGACAGCAGGATAAGAAGCAAGAAATACCCAGCAGTGTGGCTCAGCGGTTGCATGTCATCCGTACACCAAGAGGTCTGCTGGTTCGATTCCGGGTCAGGGCCCAGGCCCGGGTTGTGGGCTCGATCCCCAGTGTGGGGAATGCAGGAGGCAGCCGATCGATGTTTTTCTCTCATTGATGTTCCTATCTCTCCCTCTCCATTCCTCTCTGAAATCAATAAAAACGTATTTTTTAAAAAAAGGAAGCAAGAAAGAACATATCTACGAAATAGCCAGAAAACAATGAACAATATGCAATGGTTAAGATCTTACCTTACCAATAATTACTTTAAATATAAATGGATTAAAAGCTGAGAATGGGGAGCCATGGGAGGCTGAAGAGCAGTGGAAGGGTGCTACCAGCTTTGTGACTTCAAAGGGTCCTTGTCACTCTCGGGGTTGGTGCATCCTCTCAACATGGAGTCAAAGATCCCTCCACCTCCCTGGTTGCCTTCAGGCTCTAATTGCCACGCCCCACTTTTCATCGTGGAGCCTTTGCACCTACTGACACCCTTCTCCCCAGAGAACTCCTCCTCCTCGTCCTCCAAAGACTGGCAGCTTTCTGGGCGCTCCACTGCTGCCCACCCTGGCATCCTCCAGCTCTGATCCCACAGGACTATGGGTGTCTGGTTCTGGTTTGTCTCTGAGGCCCCGGTTTCAAACAGCACAGGAAGGACATAGGTGACAACATTAAATATCTGTTACATAAAGAAATGACTGAGCATAAAGTTTGAATATGATCCAGTGAGAGCCTAGGAGAAAGGCATTTGCTGTGTGACACTTAGCACAGCTCTTAACCTCTTGGAGTCTCAGTTCAAGAACTGGTGTGAGCAAACATCCTATATAATAAAAGATTAACATGCAAATTGTCCCCTCGGGAGTTTGACTGCTCACTATGACATGCTCTGATCACCAGGGGGCAGTGCAAAACGAAGGAAGGCCCCAGCCGGCAGCCGGCAGTTGGGGAAAGGAAGGCCCCAATTGGCCCTGATCACCGGCCAGGTCTAGAGATTTTGTGCACCGGGCCTCTAGTCTTACCTAATAACAGACAAACATGTAAATTGACTGTACCTCCACTATGCCACCAGGAGCAATATGCAAATTAACCCAACAAAGATGGCGATTAATTTGCAAACACAGGCGCCAAGTGACGGCAGGATGCTTGCATTGTCACATGGCAACAACACAGGCATTCTGCCCATCTCTCAGGGCCTCTGGGCAGACTGTGAAGGCAGGGCTGGACGGGATAGAGACGGCTCCAGGAGCAGAAAGAGGTGGCTCCGAGGCCTGAGTGGAAAGGGGCTGGGCCAGAGTGGAAAGGCGGTGCCGGCAGCAAGGGAAAGGAAAGCCCATTCTAGCACGAATCTTCGTGCATCGGGCTCCTAGTTTTCTAGGGCCAGAGAATAAATGCTTTAGGCATGTGGGCTGGAGGGTCTCTGTCCCCAGTGCTCAGCGCTGACCCTGTGGTGTGAACATAGACACATATCAGGCTGAGGCTGTGTTCCAATAAAACTTTATGGCACAGAAATTTGCATTTCATTCCATTTTCATGTGTGGTGAGATACTTGTCTTCTTTTGATTTTCAAAAATCCATTAAAAAATGTAAAAACATTTTTAGTCTGCTGGTGGGCCAGAGTTTGCTGATCTCTGTTCTACATTTTTAGGGTGGTGGTAACATATATATCCTGCTTTGGGGATCCCATATCATTGGGATCCCCAAAGCAGGATATATATGGTTACCACAAAATCATTCAAGTTACACTCTTATGGTTAGAGCACTGTTTGCATTTGTTGTGACTCAATTTGTAAGAGCAAAAGGAAAGAAAAACGAAGGAGGTAAATCTATGGGGATTTTCTAGAAAACAACAAGGAGCACGGCCAGATTTCATTAGAACTGAGATCTCATCTTCGAGAAAACAATCCTGAGACGCTGTGTGCATTTCCGTGGGGAGACGGAGGCGTCTATAAACACAGAGCAGCGTGTAGGGGGCCCCACAGGCGTGGCAAGTTCTCCTCTCCAGAGGAGGCTCCAGGCAGGGCAGGAGGGCAGGAGGGCAGGAGGGCAGGGCAGGAGGGCAGGAGGGCAGGACACAAGGGCAGAAGGGCAGGAGGCAGGAGGCAGGAGGCAGGAGGCAGGAGGCAAGAGGCAGGAGGGGGAGAAGATGTTGCTTTGCTCCGTGTTCAGGGGAGCTGAGCCTTGTATTTGTGCCAACAGGGAATGGAAACGTGTGCACACAAAAGCTTGCACTCAGAATGGAGGGAGGCTCTGACACTCGCTACAACACGACGGACCTTGAACATAGGAGAGAGCAGCCAGACACAAAGGCCACACCGTGTGATTCCTTTCGTGTGACACGTCCCGGACAGGCACGCCCAGGGGCAGGAAGTGGGTTGGTGGGTGCCTGGGCTGGGAGAGGGGGGACTGCCCGGGGCCGAGGGTTCTCGTGGTGACGGTGTGCTCTGGAATCAGGCAGTCACAGGTGCACAGTCTTGTGAATGTGATAAAAGCCACTGAATTGGCTGAGCTTTCTGGTACTGACATATATCCCAATTTTTAAAAAAGAATACTGACTGAACAATATTTAAAAGACAATGGTAAAACCTGTACCAGGCTATGTCTGAGTTAATTGCATTATACCAGTTCCCTGATTTTAATAGAGACTGTGGTTGTATAAAATACAATTATTGGGGGAGGCTAGGTGGAGGCTACACAGGACTTATCTGTACTATTTTTTTTTTTTGCAATTTCTCGTGAGTCTAAAGCTATTTCTAAATAAAAGGTGATGATGATGATGATGATG